>CM038218.1:144588873-144830645 GCA_021442155.1 Cymbidium sinense | reverse complement strand
AGAAAGACTCTTAAACCATCTATAATAGAAGCCTAACTTAAATTAAAACCATTATGGAATTACTTGAAATGCTTACTTAGGTAAAGAATCAATATTAACAATAATCATCTCAACATTTTAAAAGAAAGTCAAAAGATAAATTAATTGAAGTTCTTAAAGGTCATGTAAAAGCATTGAATGGACAATAGCATTAAAGGAATTACTCCTTCAATATGTATGCATAGAATTTTAATGGAAGAAAATAGTAAACCATTTATAGAAAGTCAAATAAGACTAAATTCTATTATGTAAAAAGTAGTAGAATTGAAAATCTTCAGGTGGTTAGATGCTTGAGAAAGGAGGAATGGCTATAATTACTAATGCAAATAATAAAATCATTCATACTAGAATAGTCACAGGATGGAAGATTTGTATTGATTATAAGAAGCTAAATAAAGCCATCAGGAAAGATCATTTTTCATTATCTTTTATTGATCAAATATTAGATAAGTTATTAGGTCATTCATATTATCATTTTTTAGATGGGTATTTGGAATATAATCAAATTTCCAAAGCACATGAGGATCAAGAGAAAACAACATTAACTTGTCTTTATAATCCCTTTGCTTTAGAAGTATGTCCTTTGGCTTAGGCAATGCACTTGCTACTTTTCAATGTTGTATGATGGCTATATTTCTAACTTAATTTAAAACTACATTGAAGTATTTATGGATGCTTTTTTATTTTTTGTTTGATATTTGTACATTACCTAAAAAATCTAGAATCATTCTTAGTAGTTGTGAAGAGAAAATTTTAGTACTTAACTTAAAGAAATGCCATCTTATGGTTAGAGAAGGAATAGTATTTGGTCATAAAATCACTAAAAAAGGGATAGAAGTGGATAGAGTAAAAGTACAAATCATAAAAAAAACTTCCACCACTAACTAATGTTAAAAGAGTCATAAGTTTTCTAGAACAAGTTAGATTGTATAAGAGATTTATCAAGGACTTTTCAAAAATATCAGAACCATTGTGCAACTTATTAGAAAAGAAGCACCCTTTATTTTACAAAGGAATGTTAAGAATATTTTGACTACTAAATGTCAAATTAAGTTTAACTTTGATTATTATAACACCTGATTCGAATTTACCTTTTAAATTGATGTGTGACGCAAGTGATTATGAAATAGACATAGTCTTACAAAAAAGAAAAGATAAAAAACTTTCATATGATATTCTATGCTAGTAAAACTCTGAATGAAAATCAATTAAATTATTCAACAATTTGAAAAGAGTTCTTTGATAATTTTAGATCTATCTGGTTGAAACAAAAGTCATTATATATACTAATCATGCAACAGTTAAATATTTATTAGAAGAGAAAGAGGCTAAACCTAGAATAATTTGATGGGTATTATTGTTGGAAGAGTTTGATCTAAAATTAGAGATAAAAGGGATCTAAAAATCAAGTAGTTGATCACTTTTCTAGATTAATAGTTGAGGAAGAGTTGAGAGAGATAATAAGTAAAAATTCCCAATTGAAAATTATTTATATTCAAGCATAAAGTTATTCTATGGTATGCTGATATTGTGAATTATGTAGTAAGTGACATTATACCATATGGAATTAATCATACTCAAAAGAAGAAATTTGTACATGATGTGAAATTTTATTTTTGGGATGAACCATATCTCTATAAGAAATGCCCGGATCATATTCTAACAAGTTGCATTCTTGATAATAAAATTTTAGAAATTATAACAATATGCCATGACTTAGAATATGGATGGCACTTTAGAAGTAATAAAATGATAGCTAAGATATTACAAAGTATATTTTATTGGACAACTTTATTTAGAGAAGTGCATGACTTTGTGAAAAATTATGACAAATGTCAAATATTGGGAAATATATCTAAACTTCAAGAAATGCTATTAAATTACATCTTAGAAGTAGAAATCTTTGATGCAAGGGGAATAGATTTTATGGGACCATTTGTTTCCTCATATGGCAATGAATATATCTTAGTAGGAGTTGATTAGGTGTTTAGATGGATAGAAGCAATAGCTACATCAAAAAAGGATACTAAGAGAACTTTTAAATTCCTAAAGAAAAATTTGTTTATAATATTTCAAACACCTGGAATAATTATTAGTGATGAAGGTATTCATTTCTATAATAAATATGCGAAACAATTTCTAAGAAAATATGGAGTACAACATATAATAGTTATTGCTTATCATCTCCAAATAAATATCCAAACTAAAATTTCAAATACAAAATAAAAATATTTTAGAAAAACTTTAGGGACTACTAGGAAAAAATTGGTCAAAAATTAGATAATACATTATAGGCCTAAAGGCTACATACAAGACCCCTATTGGAATGTCTACATACATATTATTATTTGGGAAGGCTTCTCCCTACCATTAAATTGGAGAATAAAATATTACGGGCAATTAAGAATAAAATTTGATATGAAGATGAGTGTAGAAAAGTGACTTATAGACTTAAATAAGTTAGATGAAATAAGATATGGCCTATACAAAAATTTTAGAATTTATAAGAAACAAATGAAAAATGGAATGATAGGAAGATCATTAAAAAATATTTTAAGCATGGACAATAAGTATTATTATGTAATTCTAAATTAATATTATTTATAGTAAATTAAGATCAAGATGATCCGACCATGTCTTAGTTATTAGAGTTTATACACACGGTGTTGTGGACATCCAAGATTTAAAGACAAAAGAGATTTTTATAGTGAATGGTCAATGACTTAAACTATATTATGAAGGAATCAACTCCAATTAATTTAGTGAACACCCAAAAAAATAGAGAAGTTATGTCGTTGAGGATGTTAAACTAAGCTTGTTGAGAGGTAACCCAATATAAATAGAAATATATATAAAGTCTATTAGTAGTGTGTTTAATGTTTATAGGAAAGGATTAGAGTTGAATATCTATTAGAAGGAGTTTGCATCACTGAGAGGCTTAAAAACTAGATTAAGAGTAAAGCTCTTTCCCTTCTTTCAAATTTCTAGAATGGTTTCATTTGATCAAGCCTACAAACATTCTCTTCTATATATATATATATATATATATATATATAAAGTCCGGTGCCACAATGTTGAAGCATTGTAGCAAAAAAAGAGTTAAAAAGAGAGAAATGGGTTGACTGGTTGACCAATGCCTAAGCGCTATAAATGTAGCATCGTGGTGCCAGTCAAAAAGATTATTCCAATAGCTAAGCAGCTTGATAGAAAAAATTAACATGAAATGATAAAATAGTTGACCAATGCCATGGTTATAGTGCAATCAATATCTAACATGATTTTTTGTACATTGTTAGTTACATAATCAATGCTAATTAATACCATTAAAATCATAAATGTACCTTTTCTATGGGAATAGAAATCACCTTAACTAGTCAAGATTAGGCGACTTATGAGCACTACAGTGTTATACCCCACAATTCAGAACAAAGAGGCTAGCACTTAGAAGCTTCCAAAGCATCACTGCTTTGGATTCAGTCTATAAATAGGACCCCTAGGCAACCAAAATTTTCATTCCAAAGCCTATTCTTTAGATTTTCTTACATCCTTCCTCTTTAGCATTTATCTAATTTTAGAAAGCTAAAATTCCAATGAAATATGATAACAAGAACAAGAAGAGGGTGGGCACGAGCGACTTCCATCACTTTATTAGCCCCAAGACAGAAGAAAGGTTCTAGCATGCTCTTCTTCATAAACATCTCATCTCAAAGAGGGAATTCTTCAATTCAAGTGGGACTGTGGAAAGGATTATCAATGAGCTAGGTTGAGAATACTTTTTCTATAATAACAATGCTTGCATTATCCCTATAGTGCAAGAGTTATTCGCCAACACAAAGGAACATCTTTACAATAAGGCTTTGTGAGGTGAAAATGGATATTTTTTATTGTATTACCATTAATCAATATTATCAATTGAAAAACTATGTATGTGATGAATATATTTCCAAGTACAATAGTCATCCAGACTCTGATGAAATTCTTAGATTCCTCACCTTAAAAAACACTAATGTACAATAAAAATAGTAAGAAAAAAGATTATTAATTTTTCTACCACTGGTAAACTACCGAAGATAAAGCTTGGCATTATTTTATTTCTACCAAGTTGATGCCTACAAGTAATATTAGTGAGGTAAGTAAGGATTGCATTGTTTTAGATTATGCAATTCAAAAGGACTTTACTGTAGATATAGGAAAGGTTATTTTTAGTTTAATTTATAATATGATTGAGGATAGTATTATTGTAGGTTATGATAAACCCTCCATTATTTATAGTTTATGTATTAAAGTTGGTGTGACAAGGGAGCCGGATGAAGAGGTTCTTATATAAAGGGCTCCCCTCACAAAAAGGACAATTAAAGAATTGTGATAAAAAATGAAAATAAGAGAAAGCTCATATGCTCCTCAATCCAGATCTCGATCCTCCAAAACTTTAAAAGAGTAATTCTAAAAATTAGAGGATAATTCTTAGATTTAAGAAAAATGGCTGGTGAAAGTAGCCTGGAGTAATAAGATTTAGAATGAACATTTGATCATCACATGGGTCAATAGTAGCAATAATTTTCTTATATTGCTGAGTTCAACTCAACACTCATTCACATGCTTAAATACTGCAATTTTAATGTTGTCCCAACCAAAGTTCCTTTCTTATAGCACCGTAATATCAATCCTATGTCAGCATCTAGCTAGAGCCAAAAGAAGAGGAAGAAGAAGAGGAGGAGAAGAAGGAAAATTACAATAGTTTTTAATCTTTGTTGTGTATTTTTTTATATTTTTATTTATATTAGTTTTAAATTTTTTGCATTTGTATCTATTTTAGTAAATTTAAATGTTTATCCTTTCATATGTGTAGCATTCAAATGAGATGTTTGTATAAACGTAATGTTAGTAATCCTAAACTTGAAATTATTATTCTTCTTGAAATTGATATAATTGCAATTTAAAATTTAAAGTTGTTTGAAAATAATCAAAAATTATTGGAAGCAATAATTAATTAAACAAAATTTCAACTTAAAAATAGTAAAGTATATTTAAGATTTTATTTAATCATTGAATTAATTTCAAACTAATAATAACCAAAAATCTTAGAAAGATTAGTAATTTTGGTTAAGTTAAAAATTTTCCTTAAGTGCCCACATCACGCATAGGAGATTTTTAATGAATTGATATTAAAATAAATAGAAATTCGTATAATAAAAAATAACATAATTTAAACTATTATTAATTAAAACTTATGAAAAATTATTAAGTAAATAAGATCAAGTTGAATTTAGAGGACTGCAACATATTTATCATGGGTTACAAAGTCAATATGCTGTACTTCTAAATAAAATAATTATCATAATAAAAGAAAAAAAGAGGAAAAATAATTAGAAGATGTCACTTGATGCTGAGTATCATGATAGAATTTTAAAATTATTGCAAGATAAACCAATTCAATGAAATTATGGAACATAATTATATCATAATTTCAATTGAGAACGTGAAGATTATGATTATGTGTATTATATGAACAACTATTTATTAGAATTCAATTCATTCATTTTCATAAGAATCAGCTTTGATAATATACATAAGAAAAATTTAACTTAAGAAAAATATTAGTTAACAATAAGAATTTGGGTTGTTATGGTTTGAAATGATGAAATGAAAGAATAAAGATTAAAATATAAATTCTATTTTTAGTTAGAATTTTTTATTTAATTATTTTAGACTTTTAGAATTTCTAGATTATCAACTAATGCAAAGAGGCATATGGGCGAAGATATCACATTATTTGAGGGCAAGTAATAGTTTGAGTTTGGGGGTAGTTGATAAGAATTAAAATTATAAAACTTTTATGTGATTATGCTACTTTTATATTGTATTTTTTTATTAAAATGTGTTAATTTTAGGTATATATTTGTATTATAATAAGGAAATTATTAAAAAATAAATTAAAAATAAGAAATTTAGGTCTAATGCCTAGGCACTACAAAATTAGTAATGTGACTCTGTAATTGACCTAAATTAGGACATTTTACAATAAGGGTAATGCCTAGGCACTATATCAGCAATGTCGTGGTGCCATTTCAGACTCATTTAGGGGCAAATTTACTGCAAGTTTAGTGCCTAGGCATCAGCAACACCATGATGTTGTACCAGATAGAAAATATGAGGTAGAAATAGCAAGCATAGTGCCTTAACATTAGATCATCGGTCGCATCTTTCCAGGTGAAGGCTACATTAACGATTGAAGCACTATGGCCCAATAGAAAACTTTCATGATAGTTTAACGGTAGTTTTGAGCAGTATTTGAAACATTTATGGAAAGAGCATCTGGGCAACCAATTAGGTCTATATATAAGTTAGGTACATTTCCAAGGAAAAAAGATCTTTTTTCATATATTTTTTCTCTTTATTGATAAGAGGGAGTGAATGTGTTCTTGTGAAGCACTTGGAGAGTGACACTCCAAGTGATGTGAGATTGTGTAATGGTAGTGTGAAAGAGTGCTTTCTTAAGCAAGAGGTGGAGAAAGACATCAACAATCAAGGATTTTTAGTGGGGGATGTTGGACATCTCTATGAGGAAGTAGTAGAGGATTGCAAGAAGTGGACATAAAAGATCTACTTAGTGTGCTCTTTTCTTTCTTCTCTAGTTATTCTATATCTTGTTTAACTATGTTTAATATGATTTTCTTTCTCTCTATTATAGAGCACTAATCTATAAAGTGCTATGAATTTATGTAAACTTTTAGGATGACTGTATTAAACTTTATTGTGGATTAATATAAGAAAAGTAATTGTGCTTTGAATGAAAATGTATTTTGCTTTATTCCATGCTTCATTTATGTGTAATATGGCCAACTACAATGTTAAAAATAGGTATGATATAGAGATATCGATAGAATGCTAGAATAACAAGTAGGAAAAAGGTAAACAAATGTACTAAATAATCATTAATGTATTAGATAGGTTTGAGTAGCTCAATATATATTAAATATATGAATTTTTTTTATAATTTGCAATCACTTAAATGGGAAATATGGGTAAAATAACTAATCCAAATTTACTTAGCATTAGACAAAAAAAATTAGGTTAAAGGATTTGTTTTGTTATACTTATAGAGATAAAGAGTATATCAGTTTTGATTCTAGTTGACACTACAAGTTTTAAAATTAATCCATAAATAATTTAATATAATACATAGTCTAAAAAATTTCATAAATTTAGAGCACTTATTTTAAAATTAATAAAACACCTACATATTTTCTATAAAATATAAAAATATAAAAGTTTATCTTTTATTATCTTGCAACATAGTAGATAGCAATTTAAATTTATCACTTGCCTTTTGTTGGATAAAAACTAGGTTTAAGGAGATTGGTACTCAACTTTATATATAATTAATATCTAAGTTACTCTTAATCCTCATGGAAATGATACTATTCTCATTATGTATTCCTTTATCTGGCATGTGCACTTACGTAGAAGGGTAAAGATAATTGATCAACTATGTTGCTTAGATAAGAAAGGATTCACTCATGATCTGGAGAGTAAGCAAGTGATATATGTTGAGTGACAAGTTCCCAAGTGTGGTCGCTACTATTAGTGGGACGAGTTGTATGATGTTATTGTTTGACTGCAGAGTTTTCCGTTTATGGGTGGGTCTCCATAAATGAAGCGAGTTGCTTGATGATAGTAGCTTGATTGAGATAGTATTTTTTATGCTTGTACAGTTAAAGTGAATCCTTATGGATGAGCAGATTCCTTATTCAAATTTTGGGTCTCCCTATCAAATGCATCTATGTCAATCCTTTATTATTTATGAGTATTAACTCATCAAGTCCATTTGTACTACATAGGTATATATTTAGCTCCTAAATTTTTTGCTCCTTTTAAAGGTTACTTGCAAAAAGGTTAAAAGAAGGAAAATAAATATTAATTATTAGCATTTAATTTAAGAATTTCTACTAAAAATCTTTTTGATATTGACATCACATCATCTTTGACATGACCCTTTCTTTTGGAATTTTCTTCCATGCTTTGGGCTATAAAATGGATCTGAGCTTAAGAGCTGGTATTCATTACCACGATCTTTATAGAATATGCCTTGCTTTTTCTTATTGAGTTCTTTTGTCAATAAGAGGAACACTCATCATGAATTTCAAAAGACCTCATGGTGATATAGATCTTAATGAGCTTGGTCAGGTTAATAATGGAAAAAGAAAGAGCTAAGAAAGTGATCTAAGAGTTCATTAAAATGCCTCCTGTAAGGGAGATTTTTTTTTTGGTGCCATTAGCACTTGCTGTGAGTGAGACTACTAGACCAAGAAAAGTGGTATGAATTCATGAATAAAAGTCAGTGTCCCTAGATTATAGGAGAGTGTTACTCCAAAATTGGCACGTCCTTTCCATGTAAAAGTGGTGATGAGTGCTTAGGGGAAGAGGAAGAGAATCCTTCTCATATTTAGTGAAGGAAAGTCTTGGTGAGTAGGCTAGTGAGAAATCCTTCTCATCGAAGAGCAATGGAAGCTTGTATTGCCACGATATGAATTTCACCTTTGTGACTTTGTTACTTTTGTACAATTTTACATAATCTTTTTATTATTTCATCTTAATGAATCAAAAATTTATGCATCCATATAGGAAGATGATGGCTAGTTTCCAGCTCCCATGGACATCCCTTTAAAACTTCTATGAAGATCTAAAATGAGTATCCATCTCATAGTTGTTGAGTTGTTTGGAAATCATTCAAATGACAAGGAAGTTTATTCCTCTCAATAGTTTCTTTCTCACCTAAAGATGCACCTTTGACTAAATTTATTATCGAAATTCCCTTATTTGTAGTTGATGACATTGATTTTTATTTTGTACGGGTGACTTCAATGGAGGAGGTTCATGTTATTGTCGGTCTTTAGGCAGCTCTACTATACAAAGATTTAATGGTTCCAAGTTTTTCTTTGGGAATGGATCTTCATCTGTAAGAGAAGGATTCAACAGCCCTAGCTCTTTCAACTGCCAGAATGACTAGTTTTACTTTGATCAATATCTATATGATGATGGCCAATTTTCCTTTATCGACTCATTGCGAGAGTGGTGAGTTAGAGAGGACTGAGTGATTTCTCCAAATAGAAAGACTAATATGGGGGACCCTCAGCCATATATTCCATTTTTTTGAGGTTGTTTCTTCACATGGGAGAGTAGCACTCTGTGAAGATTGTATAAACTTGATAAGAAATGTAGTCATTGAGTTGTAGAGAAAGTTGGTGGTCATACACACTAAGTTGATTCACTTCATCATTATGATGAGTTGAGTGGGTCTTTTCTTTTTATTACACATGTAAATTTTATGTTTGACTACTTGTCTAACTAAAGAGCACTTACCACCAAGTGCGTTCAAGTTCAATAATTAAGAAATTTAAAAATTAATATAAAAAGGATAGTGATGAGTGTATGTAAACTTTCTATTGTAGTAATAAAAAAAATTCCTTAATATATGAAATATTTTTATTTTTACTTGCCTTTAATTTTATTCCATATTCATTTAATTCTTTGTTTGGTTGCAAGTGAACTCAATGAATTTATCGTGACAGATGTCACTTGAGGTTGTTTAGAATTTAGTGATGATGTCTTCATTAAATTCTTGACTTGAGGCCTACATTTCTAAAAACTTTTTACCTTGCCTATAAATTCCTTCAATCTCGATTACATCAGGTTTTATTTCCTTTCTTCTTTAGTCTTTGAGGGAGTGGTTTCCTCTTCATGTGAGTTCCTCTTTGCTTTCTCTCAAGTCTTTTTTACCTTTTAGTGAGTTTTTTGCTAATTATGATCATGGAAACTCTAAAGAAAGAAACAATCAATTTTGTGTTGACTTTGATGAATGAATCTTTTATTCTTATATTTGAAATAGAGTCTTGCATATTTCAAGGGTATTGGTATAATAACTCAAACTACTCAGTGTGAGTTGCTCACAAAGATTAAGAGATAAATACTCTAAAGGCGAATGAGTTATGTGTCCCTTTCGATCATTTTTATTGAGACCTCTAATTCCCTCTATATACAAAGTTTATAGAGATTTTAACTATGAATTGGTTCTCACCAAAGTGTTGGTGATTTGATTAGTGAATCTTATTACTTTCATTTTATTCTTGAGATAGTAAGGGTTGACTTAGAGTTTGACTTTTATTCACATCTTCATAGTTAAGAGCTCTGATGGTGGGACTGTATCATTCATGGCAGTCAATTTAAGAATCATTGGTTTGTTGAACAAAGTTAGGAACTAGCATTACAAGTTTTGTTTTATTAAGTGCTCGATAGGTTGGCCAATGCTGACTAAGCCTACTTCTTTCACAGCTAACAAAGTCGTGGTGCTAGAGCTAACTTGTAGCCTGAGCAACTACATGCTCCAATCCTTTTACTTCCAACATATTCATGTGAAATCAAGTAACAAACTTCCTAAGGGACTCACCTTGCTCTTATTTCATATGTAAAAGAGCCTGTGATCTCTTCAGAGGATCCAAGTGCTTGCAAAATGAGTAGTGAATATCGTCTTGAATTTTACAAAAGTGGAGATGACTTCCACAGGAAGGAGTGAGAATCATTTAAAGGCTAGATCCTTTAAAGGTAGAAGGGAATAGTCAACATTTCTTTGCATCATCAGAATCCATTAGTGAGGTGCAAGATTGAAAGAATTCCATATGGTCGACTAAGTTGGTATGATCTTGTAGGACTCCAAGTGTGAGATTTTGAACTTCGATAAGGGACATGCAAAAAGTATTAATTGGAGTGGTGCTCATCACTTTCTCCCTAATAAACTCTTCATCACTCAAGTGATATGACTCAACATCAATACTTGGTGTTCTCAATAATGCTCTCTTATAATGGCTAGTTTATCAAGTTGTCAAACCTAAGGACCCTTCATTCTTTTTAACTCTTGAAACTTCATTCTTCACTTTTAGGAACATAGACTATGAAAATGATCCTATCCTCCATGTCTTTTAGGTTTTATTGTGCGATGATTTATTGGATGCCCCTTGGGAGTTATCTTGTGTTGATGGGATTACTTTATTAGGCGTTTGACTTCTTTCCTTGGCATATTCTATGCTCACTATGCTAAGAAAGAATAGATAATCTATTTTTTTTTAATAATGCAGGACCTTACTTAGACATGTAAGAAGGAGAAATAGATCAGACAGAACCAAATAGAAGGAATGTATAAAGCATTTGAAATTCCACTAAATCAAAATATCAGTACAATTGGAAAACTTTAATATACGATTCTACCCTTGCCCTCTCAAGAATAATAAAAAGATTAAAAAAAGATCTCCCACCCCTTAAAATTTTAGCTTTTCATAGGATTCAAGGGAGGTTACAAAATGAAAAGTATGTGTAAGTTTCTAAGAACAATATGTTGGCTATAATATGATAAGAATTGCTCGTACTTCTAGAAGAGTGAGTGTTGATCATGAGTGACAAGGCCTCGTGGTTGCTTAAAGGTGAAGTTTGATGTCGACTGGGTTGATGATAATTCCTTCACTCACCCTTGTGGGGGTGAGTTTTTGAGTGGCCAACGAGTAAGTTCTTTTTTGGGCTTTCGTATTTGCTAGTAAGTATTTTTCATCTATGTCTCATTGTTAGGACCTTGCATGCTTATTGAGGGTACACATACATTCTATA
Source organism: Cymbidium sinense (assembly GCA_021442155.1). NCBI lineage: Eukaryota > Viridiplantae > Streptophyta > Magnoliopsida > Asparagales > Orchidaceae > Cymbidium > Cymbidium sinense. The sequence continues at coordinate 144,818,951 of CM038218.1, read as the reverse complement.
ATAATTTACAACACCATAATCACTAGCATATGGAGGTTAATACCAATTCACTTTGTTTGAGCTATCTTTTTGGCTATATAGGATGAGGTCACAAGAGTATGACTATAATTCCTTTACTTAATTACTTGTGTAAATTATAATGTATTGTGTTGCTTTACCATTATATTTTTATTAGGATAGAGATATGGGTTGAAATATGACAAATTCTTTTACTTTAATATATAAGGTGGCATTAATCAAAAAAGTAATTTTATGATATTTACTCTATGATATGGATGTTACTTCAATTGAGCTGTGATAGCTCCATTTAAATTAGGAGTTTTGCTTTATTTAATTTTTTTAGACTTTTTTTGATGTAAAAATAAAATATAAACTAAGTTTCTTGATTAATATTAGAAGACACCATACCTTGAAGGACTAACTTATACTTTTGACTAGAAAAAGTACCAATAGTAGATGAAAACCAAATTTATATTTTATTTATTTAATTTTTCTAAGCTTATATTTATGGGTATAGTTCAGCCATCCTTTTGTACAATTCTTTTCAACCTGATAGTCGATTGAACCTTACTCTTACTCTTATGATTTTGTTTTGTTTTATTCTCTTTCTTATATTGTAATATATTTATTTAATCCAGATGCTATCATAGGCTCTCATTATAAAAAAGAATTATATTTTATACTAACTATAATAAATATTAAGTAATTTTAAAAATGATTAGGTAGAGCTTTTGAATATAAATATTAAGGTTCTCTTTGGACAACATTTTTAAAATTAAAATCTCTTGGCTTCTTTATATCCCTTAAAAGAGGTGTATAATTGAGTTTTCCCAGCATTAGTTGATGGCACTCATCTAATAGATATAATAAAACACCATTGAGGAGGCTCTCTGCCATCTTTATTGAGATGGGTAAGTATAAATTTTATCATGATGTAAATTAATATATATTCAACTAGATTTTTCCTAATATTATGTTAGGATTTATTTATATATGGGTTCTACTTCCTATGAATGCAAGCCTTGATAGTTAATTACCCCTCTTACTATAGTAATAGAACACTCTCGATTAAAGTTGAAAATAAACATATCTTCCTGATGTGAATTCATGTCTGTTGGTGTGTGTGGTATGGCATAGATGATAGTCTAAAGGAAATAAGAGAATAGTCCCAATCAAGATCCCAATGTTACATCATCCTGGGGCTATATTATTCTAATCTACCAACATTAGAGTGCTTGCAATAATGTCCAGGGAGTCTGATTAGCAACCATGAGTTACCTCATCTCAGATATCCCGAGTAGACCATAGGTTTAGTGTAAGGGTGTTTGCATGATGAATATATCTGTTGGACTTTCATCCCTTGGAATGTAGATGTTCACATGGTGAACGAATTATATAGTGTTTGCATGGAGAATGTATTGGGTGGACTTACATCCCTTTGGAATGTCAGAATTATATAGATGTTCATATGGTGAACAAATTATATGGTGTTCGCATGGCGAATGTATTGGTTGGACTTACATCCCTTTGGAATACCAGAATTATAGGTACATTCATATGGTGGACAAATTATATGGTTTGGGGTTGTTTGCATGGAAAATTAATAGATGATTGGACTGGCATCCTTTTGGAATTTTAGCATTATATAAGTGTTCACATGGTGGAAAAATTATACGATGTTCACATGACAAATATATTGGTTGGACTTACATCCCTTTGGAATGCTAGAATTATATTGATATTCACATAATGAACAAATTATATGGTGTTCGCATGGAGAACATATAGAAGACTTGGCTTACATCCTTTTGAAATGCCATAATTATAGGAGTGTTCACATGGTAAAGGAATCATAGTATGTTTACATAACGAACATATAAAAGACTTGGCTTATATCCCTTTGGAATACCTGTTGACCTCACTTTTGGAGTGAGGATTAACCTTTCTCATCTTAGACTTAAGAACCTTATAGGCACTTGGATCTACTTAGTGATAAGACACTTCTAGTGACTATGGGAACACTAAACCCAAGCTTAGATACTTATGAGGCATACCCTAAGCCCAGGATACGCCTTAGGACAAATAGGTTCTACTTATCCTATGTCCTAAATGATGACCCATGCCTATTCACTCATCCAAATGTAAGCTCATATAAATGAGACACAACCAACCTTAAGCCTATTCAATTAATCTCACTTGAATTTGTTTTCTAATCCAAGCTCCAAGCCAAATTGACTTAAACCTTAACGTAAGTTAACTCCACCATGATCCTATGAACCCAACTCAAACCATTCAAGAAAACTAAATATAATTTTATTTCCTCAATCACCCCTACCATTCAATAGATCATTTCAAACTCCTCCAACACTTGCAATCAAACTAATAGAATCAAGTGAATTTGATCAACCCAAGTTAGCCCATTTGACTTGAAAAGTTTAAATGTGCCAAAACCCAATCAAGCCTAAATTAGTTACAATCAAGGCCACTAATCAGCTATAAATCCATCATTGAACCCCTCTCAATACCTAATTGACACCAACTCAACCCAATTTAACCCAATCAACCCAATTGGTTCACTTGAAATAATGAGACCTAAATGACCAATTTCATTCAAACTCTAATCCAACCCAAATTGGATTAAATGAACTCACCCAATTGCTTCCATAATGATTGTTGATCAGCTTTGATTACCCAATTGCAATCAATTGGGTCAAATCAGACTAATTTGACCCTTTAACCTAAGGTGACCCAATTGACCCATATGGACCAAAGTGGGTCAAATCTCATTTCAATCTAAAATGATTGGAACCAATACCTCTAATCAATCATAAATTGATTATTGAACACCCTACAATCATTAATTGAAGCCAATTTGGCTAGGCCAACCCAATTGACCTACTTAGCCCAAATTAACCTAAAGATTCAATTGAACCAAATCATTCCCTAATCCAAAACAATTCAAACCAACACTTGCAATCATTCCCAAATGATCAATTGAACATAGACCTAATCCATGCCCAAGCCAATTTTGCCAATTTCATCAAATTGATGAAATTGACCCATTTGACCAAAATTGAACCATATGAGCCAAATTCAAATCCAACCCAAATTAAATCAAACCAATTGCTCCAATGCATTCCAAATGACCAATTGAACTCACCCAAATAATTGGTTTGACCTAATTTGGTCTAATTGGTCAACTTGACCCAATTGAACCCATTTGATCCATATGGGTCAAATTGACCCAAACCCAACCCAACCAAACCCAAACCCAACTAAACTTGCCATGACTCATCCTTAGGTCATCTTTGGCCTGCCCAAGTGGACCCAACCCATGGTGAACCTAGTTCAGGTCAAACCCATTAAACCAAGCCCTCCAAATGGGACAAAAACTTCATTTTGATGGGTTCTCCAACTCCCCACCCCATGGAAGCCACCTTTGGCTCTTCTTGGACAAAAGGACCACTGACCCAACCTAACCCAAGGCTAATGGGCTCAGCCTTTAGCCATGAGAGGGTGAGTTCACCCATGCCACTCCATTAGTCCACCTAAGGGAGGTTGTACACCCCATGCCTGCCCATTTCACTCCATCAGCCTCTCACCCTCAACCACCTCTGGCCACCTATCCTGGTTGGATGGCTACTAAAGGCTAAACTAATCTCAACCCTTGGTTCAGCTGGGGAGGAGAGTATACTCCTCCTTAAGGATTCAAACTTCATAGAGACCTCCTCAAAGCATTTCACATAAGAGCTTCTCGAGCTCCTTGTGCATTCCACTACTGATGAGACCAACCTCAGAGCAAACCTGAGAGCCTCATCCATCCAAGCTTCTAAATCTCCACCAAACCCAAATTAACTCAATCCACACCTTCACCTCACTCAAATGAGCCAAAATGAATCATTTCCTGAATGATTCGATAACTAGATGGCATCCCTAGATCAACTTCGGTGAGCTTTGCGATGGCATTTGGTCCACAGAGTAATCGACGGGGAGACATCTCATGATCTTTTCAATAGGGCTTCCACTTCAAGATGAAGCTACCTCTATCAACAAGACCTCGCTCACAGGTAAAAATTGGCAACCATAGTTTTCCCATTAGGTGTTGGTCTTTTTTGAAGTGAAGTGTGATTTCATGCGATTTCCACTATAGGATCCCTTTAGAATCTCTCCCTAATCATTTTGGAGTCCATTTCACCATCAAATGAGCTCTGGTGAACTCGAATCAAGTGACGAAAGGTGAATGATGTCCTTCTTAGCTATGAGAGAATCATCGTCATCTACGTGGTGATTAGAATGGATGACCATTATTAATTATGCTAGAATTTTTGATTTAATCCTTTTGAAATCATAGGATTAATCTCGACTGTTTGATCTGAGATCGGATGACTGATGAAACCGCATCCACCACTACTGAGTCAGCTACCGCGTCACATAATTTAAATAACCAATACCATGGCACCACATGAAAAGTGTAGCAACATCAGCATCCGTGTGGCGCCGATGGTTTAAATAACTAATTATGCATTAAAAATGTAATTAAATGGCCATAACTTAAAAAAAAATCATACCTAATTATAGAAAATTAAAAAAATGCAAATATACCCATTTTGGAAAGATTAGCTAGATGAGAATTTAAGAAAACTAAAATATTTGATTTATGTCCACTGAATAGTGCTTAATTAAGGTTTGAAGCTTAGGCTAATTACTTTAATTAAAGATTAATTACTAGGATAATTAATTCCAAATTTGGTGAGATGATTCTGTGGGATGTCCTCTCAATTTTGTTGGAATTAGCCATGTAATTTAAAAATTTAAAAATTTTAATCCTAATTACCCTCATTTATTAATTTAATATATATTAAAATTGCTAAAAAATAAAAAAAGTAATTTAATATAAATCATAAAATTATGGAAATAGAGGAGAAATATTAGAGACTCTTTCTAATTATTTTTCTAAATGTATTTCTTAGGGTTAATTAACACATGAAATAATGGGAATTAATTAGGAAAATTAATGATAAGATTGTAATAACTAAATTAATGATTGGTTCAGATAATTCAAATATAATTCATTAGTTTCTCTTTTTGTGTTTAATGATATAAAGTCATTAAGGAATTTATGGTTGACTTATTAGTGTGCGAAAATCATAAGAGTACTTAACTTAGATTCTTTCCTTCTTTAATCCAATTAATTTTTAAGCATGAACCTAATTGCATTAGATCCCTTAAGGTGCATTGCAAATTTTAATTTCCTAAAGCATATCATTGGAGTCTAATGATTAAGTAGTTAATTAAATTAAAGAAGCTTAGGGAAGGGTAATTAAATTGAATGCTTAATGACTTAAACCTAATCAATCCTTAAAACCTACTCAATCACTTTCCTTAAATATATTAAGTCACCAATGTGGGATGGGGAAAACATTAAGTGTCATCTCTCCTCTAGGTTTCAATAATCAAACACCAAAATCAAATTTCATAAGAATTTTTAGTCTTAAGGAATATTTATTTGGCTTGATTGTCCATGGGAATTAATATAATTGAATGTATTATGTGGCAATGTTTAGTCATTCCTTCTCAATAATTATAAATTTTCATACCATTTGTGTCATATATTCATGTTTTCAAAAAGAATAACAAAATATGGTTACATCTAAATTGCATGTGTTGAATAAATATTATTATATGTTGTGGCTATTATCACACTAAATTCTAAATTATTTTCAAAGTTATAAGCTAATGATGAAAATATAAGTTAATGTTAGCTATAAATATTCAATAAAACTTATATTTACTTATAATTTAAAAATGGCAAAGGATTATTCTATTTTTATAATTCATGTGTATGCTTTACATATGTTTGGAGCAAGTATATAGGATAACTGAGAACACGAGGCTTTAAGTAGCCTCAAGGAGGTTTTATATATTCTCACTTCCCTGGTTTAACATTGGCATGTACTTGCTTAATTTCATTATGTGTATGCATGTGCTAGAATTTGGGATAGAACTTTGCTTTACATGAATAAAATATTTATTATTATATAATCTTTACATGATTTTCATTCAAATGCTTGTGTATATGTTTACACATATTTAAGTTACTAAGTATATAGTCTGGACATCCTGGGAACACGAGGCTTTAAGTAGCCCCACGGAGGTCTTAGATAACCTCACTTCCCTTATTTAACATCGACACGTACTTACTTAAATCTCTAATACATGTATATATATGCTTAATTAAGAGATGAAATCTTTCTTTTCTACCAAAATACATGCATTAATGATCATTCAAGTGTGCCAAAATGTATATATATATATATATATATATATATATATATATATATATATATTGCATCTATAGATATGTGTATTAAATAAAATACCATGAATAATAAAAATGAAAAAATGTGTATGCTATTGATGATGAAGAAAAGTGGTAGAATGTTATCCATGTGATAGTGATTTAATTTTATTAATCCTAAGATTCCTTTCATGTCTGGATAAAATTCTTTAAGACTAACCCAAACTTAAGTTTAATAAAATATTTAATATATGATTCACTAAAGAAACCAAAGTCATATAACATACCTTTAGAAAATAACTTAGGATAGGGATGAAGGGTGGTCAAACCTTTTTCCTCTCTTTATAATAACTAGATGTTAAGTAGCCATCAAATGAAATAAAAGAAATATAAATTAAAATGAACTAATCCTTTCAATAATTTAATGTGAAACCTCCCCTAATGTTTAGCTTAAATATCTTAAATTTTAGATAATCATACTTCTAAAGCATAGGTAAGAAATACCACACAAAACCTTAGCACACACTTTAGAAGGCTCACTCACTAATTCTAGCCTTTAGGTTAGACCAGTGTATCTTGCAGTGTTATGTTTTATCTTATGATGTAATATTTACATGATGTTAGGATTGTTTTGCTAGATGTTAGAATAGCCTAATGATATTTTCTATAGGAGATTGTGCTAAAGGGACCGCTGAAATAATAAGTAAATATAAATGTTCTTTCTTGCAAGTTTCTTATGCCCCTAAGCATAATCCAATTTGGATAGGTGGGCTTAATTACCCAAGTGTAGGGTGTTAAGTCTGAATATGTGAAATATAATTGCTTTTGAATTTTGTTTAGCTAACATCTATTTTGGTGTGTAATTAGATTTTATTTTTCATAAATATGTAATTTTGTAGGATTAGTAGTTATGGAGTTTAGGATGAGCAGAGGCTCGAAGGCAAAGACTTGGGAGGCCCTATGAAACTTAGAGAAAACTAGTTCAAAAGCAGGAGAGAAAGAAAAAAGATTGAAGACCTCTATAACATTCTTTGTAATTATAAAAATTCAAATATAATTTAGGTTAAACAAGGGTAGAGCTTAGCTACCCAATTTCTTTCTTTTCTAAGGTGTACAGTGGTACCCAACCGCATTAGCATTTAATTCTTTTATGAAATTCACATGTTTGATTTATTGTGTTTAGTTTGTGCAATAGAAATGACATGCTTTTCATAGGTTTCTTAAAGTGTGATGATTTGATGTGTGGCCTGGATGTGATAGGCTCTTTATGATAAAATTATTTTTTTATCCTCACTAATTAACTCATTACTAAATTTTAATATAACTCATAACCTCACCTTAAAGCCTAGGTTCTTGATGAAGATAAATAAAAGATTTAGCAACCCCATAGCTGGATGTTGTATGTTATCACATAGTGCATATCATCTTATGTTACTCTTGAGTAAGGAGGGTCTCCATTCTTGCACGATAAGGGATATGCATGACCTTTGAAGGTGATCCCTTGTAGTGGAGAACACCTCCTTCCGCTAATTTAGCCCACAACTTTATTTTATCATGCATATAGGCATAATTGTTCCAAGCCTTAGTCCAAAATGAATGTGTCAAAATGGTGTAAAAGATTCTAAAATTTTGCATTAGTCTAAGTCATGTTTTCATACCAATCATGATATAGTCAGGGAGTGAGTTTAGGACTTCCTTCTTAATTAAATAACAACCTTTTCTTGCATCTACATACCAACCTATAATTTTTAAATATGGCGACCACTCAAATGTAAGTCAAGAGTTAGGATGGATTTATCCTCTCTTATGAAGGTAAATCATTATGTCCCATTTTTTTTATTAGGCTTAGGTCATGCTTTTAGCTTGTGCTAAAGCATCTTAGATTTAGGTTCTAAGGCTACTTATTTTCTTCAGACTATGAGTATAAGTCCTCCTTAGGCATTTCCACATAATCTTGTGTTGATGGACTATAAGCCCCAAGCATTCTAATAAGATTCCAACTTAAAGAAAAAAAGTAAATTTTCTCTTTCAAATATGTAAAGCCTCTATGGGTAAACTAGAGCACTCAAGCTTCCTAGTATCATGAATGCTCTACTTATCCTCCTTTGGAATCCATAAATAAGTTTTCCTATTTGAACTCTCCCATTTGATTTCCATAAATACGTAATCTTTGATAGTCTAGCTTTGAAATCTTTGGAGATACTTGTTGAATACTTTAATCGAGAGTGGTTTTTAGGAAGCTTGCTTCCAAAGGGAACTAAAGAACTCTTTATAAAATAAACCCTATTTTACTTCTCCATATAAAGTAGGAGAAAGATCTCTGGTATATACGTAGACCCATCTATTTTAGGAGTACTTATTAGGAGATTTGGTCCATTATAGGAAGATGTTTTCATCTTCTGAGATGGTACATCATACCTTAATGTCACATCACTTCAATAAGTACTCCCCTAAGATCTTGTGGTGTCCCTACTACTAAATTAAAATATCAGATTTTTTCTAGCAATTTCGGAGTGTTCCTCTCTCTCCATTTTTAGTAGTCAATCATTATCTCCAAACATAGATAGTGGACTTATGTTTCTTTTATGTGAGTCCAAAAACTATCATTCTTTTCATTGAGCACCTTGCATATTTCATCCTTAAGCAAGGGTGGCCAACATCCTTTAGGTTTTAGTACCTCACTCTAGTACGTCTTAAAAATTCTATTGGACCTCCAATAGGTAAGAAAAATTAATCAAAGAAATCACCTAAAATGAACTAAATCAAGAACTTATTACCACTAGCTTGGAAAAGTAAGGTTCATCAAACATCTTAAAGATTCATTGAACTAACTTTTATTTTTGTGAAGTTCAAGAAAATAAAACATTCCTCTAAAATTACAAATCTCTCAACACATATATGAACCTTGTCTAGTATAACCAAATTTGATAAATGATGGTTTTAATTTAAAGTCAATTCAAAAGAACAACAACCAAAGCAAGACCTAAATTTTTATCCTTCTTTCTCCAACAATAAAGAGAAAGCCCCATTTCTATTTCTTTCAAGTAGTCGGTTACAATGTCTTCTAGAAATCTCATCTCTTTTGCTTGGTGTGGATTTCCATTGATTAGGCCATACTCACCTAATACCCAATCATCAAGTTTGGTTTGAGATTCAAGCACTTCAAAGTCACTTCTGATGGTCCTACCCTTAACATAGTGAGTAAGGAGGAGGTGGATGACACGAAGCCACTTCTTCAATTTGATCTCCAGTTAGATATTGAGTTCTCATCCTTATTGAGGAAAGTCTTAGAGATTCCCATGCCATGAGTACCATTTATTCGACCATATCTACTAGACTAGCTTCTATCAGCCTCTTAAGGGGAAGTCAATAGCATCAGATTTGTTCACCTTCAAGAGTTAGTACTAGCTCTCACCCCTTGACCAAGACTTAGCATCACAATAAGATTAGAAAGATCAAGAAGTACTACGAGTGCATGGCAAAGGAAGTTGAGGAAGCCTCCCATAAAGCAGAAGAGGGGTCCATCCGTGAGACCTCTCCCCTTCTTGGTGGCAGTAGGTTTTACCCTCTCTTAACTGTAGAGGGAGAAGAAGATGTTAGGAGGATAGCAGGATCAACCCCACAATTTGCAGAGTATGAGACACTAGGTAAGGAGAGGAGAAAGCCCTATGCTGGTCTGAGGTCCACGTTCAAGAGAGCAGGTAGAGTCCATGGATGTTTTGAGTCCACACTAAACATGATTTGAGATAAGTAATCCCTAAGAGTGTAAGAGATTAGATTTATAGAGAGAAGCCCATGAAGGCCAAGATTGATACCCAAGCATGCAAGAAAGATAAGAGGAGGTTTGTCAGATAGTGGTCGATTGATTGACCATCTAATTGGCGATAATAAAAGTCGATCATTCTGATACCATCCATGAGGAGACCGAGAGAAGCGTGTCACCACCATTTACACCACTCCACTCACTGACCACTATCACTTGTTCATGTTCCATCATTCTGCCCACCAAATATAAAAAACATTTGAGAAATACCCCCTTGGTGATATGATTACATCCCAAGGACCACACTCCATCTACTCCACTAGTTGAGGTGAGGTCGAGCTCTTCCGCTCAACTCTCCACCTTAATGGTAGAGAAGAAGGAGTGATGGCCCAAGAGCATTGTAATTGCTCCACCACCGCAGCCGGAGGAGAAGGAAAGAGGAAATACAAGGTTGGCTCCCATGATTATCATGCCAATTAGAGATATCACTCCCCCTATTCAGAACATACAATGTATCACCTCTTCAGGACATAATCCAGCAGTGAGTCACCACCCAACATATGTCCCTGTAATTCTGGGTAGAGTAGATGAAGATATTAGAGGGCTATCATGCCGCAGTGAGGCAGAAAGTTGGAGAAGACCATTCTGATCAAGAGGAGGGTATGATAGACTTCAACATTAATGAGGATGACCTTTCGGATGATATTCTTGAAATCCATATGGATGATACTCAAACATCCTTGCATAGGGAATAGCCTAGCTAAGAAGCTGAGGGCATTATAGTTGAGGAAGGTGAGGCATCGAACTCAACTCAACACCTTCTCCAACAAATCAAGCTCAAAGATGATTAGATCAATAAGATGAAGAGGAGAGTAGAAAAATTGATGGCAGTGAGCTTAACATTACAAAATCAAGAACCTATCTCACAACCCGCTCTATGGAGATAGACTGAGTTATATATCCTAGATCATCCCAAAAGTTCTACCTCAATGGATAAAGATATTGGTAGCCTACATAGGAAGATAGTTAATAGTACCTCCATCCATGAAAAAAATATCAAGAAAATGGTAGAACAGCAAGTGAAGGAGGTGTTGGCAATCGAAGCTCATCGGCCCAAAGGGTAAACCCACAAAGGAGTTTGATGTAGTTCAATACTCTAAGGGTTTTGTGCCACCATCCTTCAAGGTGTTTGATGGTATGGGAACCCTAAGATATTTGAGATAGTTATTATAACATCGATGGTAGTGACGTACTCTTGGCATTTGTAATAGTCTTTCTAGTAGCCTTGATTGGTATGTTGAGCCCAACGGTTCGATGAAATCTTTATGGAATTAGAACAACTTTTATTAAGATATTCAAAAAATCCAATGAATCCTTTGTTGATTACATTCGATGGTGAAACCTCATTATAGAAATGAAAACAATGAGTCTCTTATTGATTATATTCTTAGCAAATCTAAGTATGAAATACTAACCAAAGCTGTAGGAGCAGCATGCCATTGAAATTCTTCTCAAGAATATTCATGGCCTGGTCATTTCTATGCTTAGGGGCTTTACTATAAAGACATTTGAGAAACTAATCAGTGCTAACCTACAAGAGAAAGTCAAATACCCTTCTTATACTAGTCATCCATCAAAACCCCTAAAGTGTTTGAGAAGAAGTTAGGGATAGTAGTACCAATGGATAAGGGGAAGCAGCTAGTGAGAGCCTAGTTTGAAAGGCCTGGAGTTCAATAGCCTCCACTCACACCTCCTCTTCCACTACCTTGACCACGATAAAGGCCACCCAAACAGCCTACACAGCAACGATACCAGTATCCACCACCAAGTAGCTACTATCAACCTACTTTTATAGATAAGCTAAACAAGCCATACTTATTCAAGAGGGAGATAGTCAAGATAATTTTTAAGAACCTTCTTAAGAAGCTTGATTTCCAGCTACCCAAGCCTAAAATGCTAGAGGAAGTGGGTAGGAGTGATGATCCTAACTACTACCTCTACCACTGCATGCTAGGTTATGTTTTGGAAGACTACTTTACATTCAAGGATTAGCTTGAGTGTAGCCATAAGTCAGGAGCCACAGTGATCTCCAAAGAATACTTAGTAGAACAACCTTCTGGTTCTATTAAAGTAGTCTTTGGGGATACATCAAATCCTCTCAAGATAAAAGAAGGTTGGGATATCACTTTATCCCGTACCTCTGAAAAGATTATTTCTAAAATCAAGAAACTTTCTCTATAGGTGCCTAACTCAGCTCAGACCTACAACACTAATGAAGGTCTGCTTGTTGTGAGGGACAACTTAGGGAGAGTGGAAGCCCACCAACAGCAGCCATCATATGCTCGGGATAGTTCCATAGCACCACCACCATCCAAGTCCAGCATTCTTCATCTCACCATTGAAGTTTTCACATCTACTAGCTCCTCCACCACCAACAGGAGTGTTGTATCTGTGAATAAGGGCACCAAGCCACTCATACCGCTTACTTTACTGAACTTTTACCATATACCACCAAAGTTGAAGAAATCAATGAAGAAGAATAATTCCACTTACATCCTGTCTACTTTTGAAGTTCTCAGTGATTTTATTCCTATAGATAGCTCTCTAAGTCATAATAATAATAATCTAAATAATTCTGATCAATTTCATTCTAATTCAAAAATAGATTGCCCTTTTCTAATCTTTTTACCATTTAAGAAGATAGATTTGGAGTCATCAACCAATGATCCTTAGGAGAAGTTATAGGCATGAGGAGGTAGAACTTTCCACAAAATTCTCATCATAGAAGTTATTTAAGTTAACATTTGTAGTGGTAAAGTTCTACCTCCTAAGGTAGTACCTCAAGGCAAGGGTAAATAGGTCATTAGTTTTAGTGAGCATATAGCCCCTCCATAATATGCTCCGCCCTTGGATATGCTTATGAAGGACCAACCTAAAGTTGATTACAACATACTGGCACACCTTAGAATGTTGTCTGCTAAGTTAAGCATATGCAATGCCTTTATTTTATCTAGAGAGATGAGCGAGTCACTAGTCAAATCATTACTTGACCCAAAAATGCGCTTAGCTCAGTTGGTTGCTACTAATCCAGTTGGAGATGTTGCATGTTTTTCAAAGGAAGTCTTAAGAGTCACATTCTCAGATGAAGATTTACTACTAAGGATAATAGAACACAATCACCCCCTCTACATCACTATGGATGTTGACAAGTTCAGGCTATCCAGAGTATTGGCTGATCTAGGTGCATTAGTGATCATTATGAGTCTAAGAACCTTTGCCTACTTGAGGATCGACATCTCTAAACTCTAATCTCAGAATATGATGTCGAAAGGATTCAATGAACAAGGCGAAAAGGCCTTAGGCTCCATAGTGTTGCCTTTGGAGATAGAAAATTGGAAGACAGAAGTCGAGTTTCACATAATAGATTTTGATACATCTTTTAATACTTTGCTAGGGTTACCATGGATTCATTAGAATAACATGGTCCCATACTCTTTACATTAGTGTATCAAGTTCATCCGGGATTGGATCAAATATTATGTCAAAGGAGATCTCAAACCATTCATAGTACATGAGGTCAAGATTTATGAAGATGTGGCCTATTACCTCCCTAAGAAACAAAATATCTTCTCTCATGAAATTAATCAAAATAAACAAAAAAGAAAAAGAAAGAAAGAAAAAGAAATAAAATAAAAATATAAGAAAATGAAAGAGAAAAGAAAAGGAGAGAGAAGAAGACATTAGGGAGAAAATATATCCTGAGATTAGATTCCACCCACAGTTTATTACTCCATTTGAGCAAGTGGGGAGGATGACCCGACCTCCACTAGGATGGGGAAGAGGCAAGTCTAGAGGGAGCCTAGAGGTGGAAGACCCCCATACCTACCACCTACTAGGAGGTTCGTCCTAGCATCCATAAGTGCTTAGAATCTAGTTCAAAGGATAAGTCTTATGTAGTGCACCGCTAGTTCTTTCATTAGCAATCCTTGGAGGTGACACTAGCAAGTGATCAGGTCCCAAGAAAAGCATGGATGTGTCCAAATCTTTTTCATGTGAAACTGTTAGGCAACATATGGGTGTCGTAGCTCTAACCCCATTTTCATCATAAAAAGTTAATGTTTTGGTTGTTAAGAAAGCTCCCAAAACATATGTGAATGTTAAATACCTAAGAGCAACATGTTCAAGTCAGAAGTTGATATAAAATTAGAGGATGAATCATTCAAAGAGCTAATAGAATTACATTTGGTTGGTACTGGTATTGTGTTCTTAATCTAGCAAAGAAAGGTTTAATCCCACATCGTAAACATAGGTCAGAGTATTTTGAAAGATTATGGGACAACATCAATCAAAACCTAGACTAGGCTTTGGTACAGTTGGCCTAATGGATGATGATGATTATTGTTTGGTTATCACTAATCATGAAGAATTTGATAGGTTCTTCTCAAACCACACTAACTCATATGAGGAGGTGTGTTCAAAAACTTCAGATGATCTATACGATCTTTAAGTTAAAGATGCACTCCCATAATTTGAAGAAGAAATTAAATCAACCATCGATGAACTTAAAGAAATCAACTTGGGAGAAGATGTCTATTCTAACATATGTCTCCTTATGAGTGAATCAACCAATGACTTAGTTAGGCTACTCACAGTTTAAGGACTTTGAAATTATGAGAATGTCGATTAGCTCTTAAGTAATGGTTCGCTTCATATAGCTTGACGCTAACCTCGTTAAGCAAGCTCCTAGATGCATACGATTGGACATTGAATAATAGGTCATTTTGTAAGTCAAGAAATTGATTGATGCTGGTTTCATTCGGGAGAAAAAAATACTCCACCTGGTTGGCTAGCATCATTCTGGTTAAGAAGAAAAATGGCCAAATTCACATATGCATTGACTTTAGGGACCTTAATACATGTCTAAAAGATGAATTTTCATTATCAATACTTGAATTGATGGTACACCTCATCTCATGTAATCTTCTCTTTCATGTATGGTTCATTTGAATATAACCAAATAAAGATGGCACAAGATGAAAGGAACCTTTTAAAACCTGATGGAATCATTATTATAATGGTCATGCCTTTGCTCAAAATGCATTAATTACATACCAAATGACCATGACTCATATTTTGATGAACTCATTCATCACCAAGTTGAATGTTACATCGATGATCTTGTCAAAAGTAAAGAAAAGGAAGACCATCTCTTTGACTTGAGTATTTTCAATGGTTAAGATAATATAACCTTAAAATGAACCTCTAAAGTGCATTAAGAGTAACTTAGGAGGTTCTGGTTCACACCGCGGAATTAAAATCGACTAGAGAAGATTAAATATTGGAAATGCCACCCCTAAAAGTCTAACTCAACTCAAATCATTCTAAGGGTTGGTGTATCTAAGATGCTTTATTTCCTATCTGAGGTAGATGTCAACCATTGTTAGCACTAGTGAAGAAGGATGTCAAGTTCAAGTGGGATGATAAATGCTAACATGCATTTGAAAGCATCAAGTAATATCTCATGACTTTGCCCAACCTAGCCATCCCTATTTCGAGCAAACCTCTTATACTCTACACTGCTGCATTAGATGACACCCTTGGCGCTTTGTTGGCCCAAGCTAATTACTAGGGAAAAGAGAATGCACTTTACTATCTCAGCCAATGTCTGATACCTGCTGAGGTAAACTATCTACCCATTGAGAAGCATTGCTTAGCTTTAATCTTCACAACACAGAAGCTACAACATTATATGCTCACTCACAAAGTGAACTTGATTTTTAGAGTCAACCCACTTCAATACCTCAAGACATGACCGACGCTATCTGGATGATTGGCATGATGGTCCATAAATCTATCACAATTTAACATCACATTTGTACCCCTCCATTTGGTGAAAGACAAGCACTCACAAACTTCCAAGCAGCGCATCCACTTCATGCAGATTCCCCGCTTAGTGATGATCTCCTTGATGAATAAATCATGAACTTAGGGAATGAAAACATTCGCCACTAGGAGATATACTTTGATGTGCTTTCCTCAAAGAGGAACAAACCACAATCTCTAAGGGGTGGGTGGATAGTCCTCCATGCTGATTGTGAGATTTTCTTATCATCTATCTGAGCCTTGCTCCAAGAATGAAGCAAATATGAGGCTCATCACTAGTTCCACCGCCAGTATTCATATCAAGATCTTTGGGATTCATAATTAGTTATCAATCGATCATTAGGTCCTATAAGGTCAAAAGCACAAACTCCACTACCATAAGTACACCATGGAGTTACCCAAATCAGGTCACAATCTATAAGATTGAGAAGAAAATTCCATAATGATGCTTTAGCCAAGCTCAAGCTAAAGAGTTGGCATGTTTAAGATATATATATAGAGGTCACAATAGTAAAGTTACATTGATATTGAACTCATAAATAAATACACTCTTGAAGGAAGATTGTCATTGAAAGAATGAGAGTTGGATTGAGGCAACCCTTCATTGATTACGAATAACAAAGGAAAGCTACCTCAAGAGAAATCAAGCTTGGAAGAACTCAAAGGTTTGGAAGAAAGACACAAGCATGTAACCTCAGTTTAAAGAAAAAATGGTTCAAGCTCATAACAAGACCGCCTAGTTGGAGCTTTATTTTATTTCTAAGAAGACCGATTGTAGGCCATCAAGATGGGAGGCATGTATTGAACCTTTGAAGGCCCTTTCACCATGAAAAGGCCTACTGGGTGGATCTTATCAACTCATCAATCATAAAGGTGAAGGCATGCTCAATCAGCTCTATCTAAAAAAATATTATGCATGAACAATGTCCCAAATAACTTTTCATCAATAAAAACTCTATTTTGATTGAATCATTTCTCACATTAGAAATGTTAATTACCAATTCTCGATGTGTCTTTGATAAAGAGAACCCAGACATCTATTGTACAACACAAACACAAAATTTCAAACAAACACAAACATAAAATTTCACACAAACAAAACAAATCAAACACAAATCCAATCACTTGGGCTACTTTGAGTGATAAGATAAGCCCCTCATTCAAGTAATTTGGGTCGATAATTCACTACTTTGCAGGTCTATAGTGGTCAATTTTTAGAGGAGGATGTAAGACTCTATGCTTTATTCCTACTTGACCACTACCAATGGGCATCTTGTGTAGTACTTATTACATGGCCAATAAGATACGGCGATGGTTGGCTTTGCATAAGAAGATGTGAGTCCTCAAGCTTTCTTCTTGAACTAGCCATCATGCACTAACTAAATCTAAATCTATATATCCTAGGATTAGACATGGGCTCCTTCCCGACTACAAGCTCGTGTTCCCCTTCTTTGTGACTCCCCACTTGGTAGTCACCCCAAGTAGGATAGTAGCTCTCTGATGATATTATCGATGACCGGCTTGAGGATGTGAGTCTCGATACTTTCTTCATAGATTGATCACAAATCAGGCACCTTAGGTTGGTGTTCGCTTTGACAACAACCCACCCGGTGGATAACACTTCAAGTAAATGCGAGTCCTCGCATTTCTCCCTGAATTGACCACCATATACCTATAGACTTTATATATTTCAGGGATTATGAGTAAGAACTCCAAAGGCACCTTCCCTGTAGGCATTCTATTTAGATTATGGTTTTATAATCCCATCTAGACATGACCCAGGTTACTATCAGATAGGATAATTTCTCTTTCCTAGTGGCCACCCCTATGGTTGGAAGCTCTATAGATTTAGGACTATCCTTGGGTAGTAAATCACATACCAAAGCCCATGGCTCCTTCTTAGTGTGGCCCATTGCAAACCAACAGGGTTCATGCTAAATGAACAAACAAACAAAACAACATCTCTTGTGGATTAGCATATGACCCCTAAAGGCACCTCTTCCCAAGAAGACATCCTATCTTTGTCGCAAAGTCCCTATAAATCATCTTGACTATCCAAGCCAAGATAAGACCCCGAGGCACTCACTTGGTAGTCACCCTAGGTCGAGTTTGACTTGTTTTGCAATCGGTCACCTGGTTAATTCATTTTGGAAGATGGTGTGAGACCCTGAGCTTTCTTCCTAGTTCAGCCATCGCAAATTGATGGGCAAACCTTATGTTGGACTATCTATACTATACTGCCGACAAACTACCCCTTTGAGTTAGTAAGTCTAAGGTAAGTCCAAGCTTTTGTAGCCCTTCTTTAGTATGACTCATCGCAAACCGACAGGGTCCATTTTAGCATGAAAATCTAGCATAAGTCAAAATAACAATCAAGTTGAACAAAAAAATAGTAATTAAACTAATCAAAATAAATCAACCAAACCAAATCAACTTTAATTCAAATCTCAAACAAACAAATCTCACCATGCTCTATGATTCCTTCAACAAACCCATCTCTCATTTGGCACAAAGATAAATTCAAAATCATCATGAATCACTCATGCTCGATATAATCACATGCTTTGTAACCTTGATGCAAAACCAAATCATATAGAAATCAAATGCATATAATCCTTCTCTTCAAAAACCAATTAATCAAACCAAATTTACTTAACTCTCCCATGCAGTATGAAGTGAATTGCATCGATTAGAGTCCATAATTCCATTTACCTCCACTTAGGTATGGATAGCTATCATTAGTGTTCATGACCTTCGGATGTTGTTGATCATCTCGATCAATGCTAATATGTGCCATGCCGTTACATTAACACCATTAGAGGTGCTTTTGTGCACCTCACTTTTGGAGTGAGGATTAACCATTCTCATCTTAGATTTAGGAACCTTCTAGGCACTTGGATCTCCTTAGTGATAAGACACTTTTAATGACTAAGAGAACGCTAAACCCAAGCTTAGAGACTTTAGGCATAAAAGACTAGATATTAGACAAATAGGTTCACCTATCCTATGGCCAAAAGCAAGACCCATGCCTATTTACTCATCTAAACCTAAACTCATAAATGACACACAACCAACCTCAAGCCTATTCAATTAACCTCACTTGAATTTATTTTCTAATCCAAGCTCCAAGCCAAGTTAACTTAACTCCACAATGATCCTATGAATCCAACCCAAACCCATTTAAGCAAACTAAATCCAATTTGATTTTCTTAATCACCTCGATCATTCAATAGATCATTTCAAACTCCTCCAACACTTGCAATCAAATCAATCTAATCTAGTGAATTGGATCAACCCAAGTTAGCTCATTTGGCCCAAAAAGTTCAAATGAGCCAAAATCCAATCAATCCTAAATCAATTACAATCAAGGCCACTAATTAACTCTAAATCCATCATTGAACCCCTCTCAACAACTAATTGACACCAACTTAACCCAATTGGTTCACTTGACCTAATGATGCCTAAATATCCAATTTTATTCAAACTCTAATCCAACCCAAATTGGATTAAATCAACTCACCCATTCATTTCCATAATGATTGTTGATCATCATTACCCAATTATAATCTGAGTCAAATCAAACCAATTTGACTATTTAACCTAAGTTGACAATTGACCCATATGAATCAAATTGAGCCAAATCACATTTCAATCCAAAATGATTCCAATGCCTCTAATTAATCATAAATTGATTATGAACAATTATAATGATCAATAAGCCAATTTGGCTAAGTCAACCCAATTGACCTACTTAGCCCAAATTAATCTAAAAGATCTAATTCAACCAAATCATTCCCTAATCCAAATTAATTCAAACCAACACTTACAATCATTCCAAAATGATCAATTGAACATAAAACTAACCCATGCCCATGCCAATTTGACCAATTTGGCCTTTTCAATGACTTGACCCAAATTGAACCATATGAGCCAAATTCAAATCCAACCCAAATTGAATCAAACCAATTGACAACAATTTGACCAAACCAACCAAATTTGGCATGACTCATCCTTGAGTCACCATGGCCTCCCCAAGTGGACCTAAAATGGGTCAAACCCATTGAAGCAAGCCCTCCAAATGAGTGGGTTCTCCAACTCCCTAGCCTATGGCAGCCACATTTGGCTCTTCTTGGAAAAAGAACCACTGACCCAACCTAACCCAACGCTATTGGGCTCAACCTTTGGCCATGAGCAGGTGAGTTCACCATTGGTAACCAATTGGACCACCTAAGGGAGGCTATACACCACATGTCAACCCATTCCACTCCCTCAGCCACCTCAGTAGTCCTCTGCCGCCTTAGCCACCTACGCCGATGGTTGTTGATCAATCCTTAGCTTTTTAGCGGGAAGAGTATACTCCTCCCAAGGATTTAAACTTCGAGTTCTTCCATAAAGAATTCTCACCTCAAGACCCTCTCTTGATTCTCGTATTTCCACCACCAAGACCAACCTGAGAACCCAGATCCCCATCCATCCAAGCTTCAAAAATCTCCACCAAATCCAAATTAGCTCTTCCCACACCTTCACCTCACTCTGACAAGCCGAAACAAATCATTTCAATGATTGATTTGAAGGCATCCTAAACTAACTCAATGAGCGACATTTCATCCTTAGCAAATGTGGGAGTAAACTCGTGATCTTCTCAAAAATATTTTATCTTTTCAAGATGAAGCTACCTCTTTCAACGGACCACTGGTCTCTAGCTCTGGCAAAGTAAAAATTAAGCAATTGTAGTTTCCCCCTAGGTGTTGTTCTTTTTTGAAGTAAAGTGTGATTTCCATCGTAGGATCTCTTTAGATTCTCTCTAGCTTGGATTGAGTGATGAAAGGTGGATGATGTCCATCTTTCGATGGATGATGAATCATCGATCTTTCATTCAGATAATTAGAATAGACCATGATTAATTGTGCCATAATTTAATTTAATCCTTTGAAAATCAAGGATTAATCTCAGTGATATGAGATCAAAAATAAATGCCAGTCAATTGCATTAAACAATTTAAATAACCAATACCATGACACCATGAAAAGAATCGTCCGCATCCATGTCCAACAATTTAAATGATTAATTGGGCATTAAAAATATAATTAAATGGTCCAAACTTTAAAAATAAACTAATGTAAAAAAAATCCAAAAATGCAAATAAACCCATTTTTTGGAAGGTTAGATAGAGGAGAATTTAAAAAAAAAAATAAAGTCGATTTATGTCAATGAATTTCAATTAAAGTTTGAAGCTTAGGCTAACCTTAATTAAGGCTTAATTACTTGTCTAATTAATTCCAAATTTCTATAATTCTCTTGGAAATATTGTAATTTAATTTGAAATTTTAATATTCACCCTCATTAATTAATTTAATATATATTAAAATTGTTAAATAATAAAATTTAAATAATTTAATAATTAATCACTATAAATAGTAATAGTGAGAAATAATTATTCTTTCAATTATTTTTCCAAATGTAGTTTTTAGGAGGGTTAATTAACACAAGTAATAATTAAGGATTAATTAGGGAAAATTAATGATAAGATAGAAATTAAACTAAATTAATGATTGGTTCAGATAATTCAAATATAATTCATTATTTTTTCTTGATGTGTTTAATAACATAAAGTCATTAAGGAATTTATGGTTGACCCATTGGGGTGGGAAAATGATAAGAGTACTTAACTTAGATTCTTTTCTTCTTTAATCCAATTAACTTTTAAGCATGAGCCTAATTGCATTAGATCCTTTAGGTGCATTGTAAATTTTAATTTCCTAAAGCATATCATTGAGACTCATGATTAAGTAGTTAATTAAATTAAAGAAGCTTAGAAAAGGGTAATTAAATTGATTACTTAATGACTTGAACCTAATCAATTCATAAAACTTACTTTATCACTTTCCTTAAATATATTAAGTCACCAATGTGGGATGGGGCAAAGACTAAGTGACATCTCTCCTCTTTAGGTTTTAATAATTCAAACACCAAAATCAAATTTCATAAGAATTTTGGTTAGTCTTAAATAATATTTATTTAACTTGATTGTCCTTGGAATTAATGTAAGTGAATGTATTATATGGCAATATTTAGTCATTCCTTCTTAATCATTATAAATTTGCATGCCATTTGTGTCATATATTCATGTTTTCAAAAAAAATCAAAAGAATATGGTCACATTTAAGTTGCATGTGTTGGATAAATATTATTATATGGAATGATTGGCTATCACTAATAAATCTAAATTATTTTCAAAGTTATAAGCTAATGATGAAAATCTAAGTTAATGTTGGCTATAAATATTCAATAAAATTTACATTTATTTATAATTTAAACATGATAAAGGACTATTTTATTTTCATAATTCATGTGTATGTTTACATATGTTTGGAGTTAGCAATTATATAGTCTGGACATCCCGGGAACATAAGGCTTTAAGTAGGAGGTCTTAAATAACTCACTTCCTTTAATAATGGCACTTGCTTAATTTTATTCATGTGTATGCATGCTAGAATTTGGGATAGAACTTTACATGAATAAAATATTTTATATTATATAATCTTTGCATGATTTTCATTCCCATGTTGTGCATATATTTACATGTATTTAAGTTAGTAAGTATATAGTCTAGACATCTCGAGAATGAGCCTTTAAGTATAAGGAGGTCTTAGATATCACTTCTCTAGTTTAACAAGGGCACGTACATACTTAAATCTATATTTCATGTGTATGTATGCTTAACTAAGGGATGAAATCTTTCTTTTCTACCAAAATACATGTATTAATGATCATTCAAGTGTTCCAAAATGCAAATATATTTATATATTGCATGTTATAGATATATTAAATCAAATACCATAAATAATAAAAAAGAAGAAATGTGTATGCTATTGATGATGAAGAGAAGTGGAGGAATTTTATCTATGTGGTAATGATTCAATTGCATTAATCCTAAGATGCCTTTCATGTGTGGATAATATTCTTTAAGACTAACCTAAACTTAAGTTTAATAAAATATTTAATAAATGATTCACTAAAGAAACCAAAGTCATAATAACATACCTTTAGAAAACAACGTAGGATAGGGATGAAGGGGGTCAAACCTCTTTCCTCTCTTTATAATAACTAGATGTTAAGTAGGCATTAAATAAAATAAAAGAAATATAAATTAAAATTAACTAATCCTTTCAATAATTTGAAGTGAAACCTCCCCTAATGTTTAACTTAAATATTCTAAATTTTAGATAATCATACTGTTAAAGCCTAGTTAAGACATACCACACCAAATCTTAGCACACACATTAGAATACTAAGTCACCAATTCTAGCCTTTAGGTTAGGCCAGTGTATGTTGTGGTGTTATATTTTATTTTATGATGTAATATTTTAGACTGGATGTTGAGATTCTTTGTGCGTAGACTAGATGTTAGGTCATTAAGCTAATGATGTTTTCTGTAGGGGATATGCTAAAGGGGATGCTGAAATAATAAGTAAATATAAATGTTCTTACTTTCAAGTTTCTTATGCCCCTAAGCATAATCCAGTTAGGACAAATGGGCTTAGTTACCAAAGTGCAGTGTGTTAAGTCCAAATATGTAAAATATAATTACTTGGCATGTATTCTTGTTTAGCTAACATATATTTTGCAGGTGTAGTTAGATTTTATTTTTCATAAATATATAATTTTTGTAATAGGATTAAGAGTAGTGTTATGGGATTTATTATGAGCACTGGATAGAAGGCAAAGAACTGGGATGCTCAATGAAGCCTGGAGCAAACCAGTCTAAAAGAGGGAAGGAAAGGCAAAACATTAATAACATTTGTTGTAATTATAAAAATTTAATTGTAATCCGAGATGTATAAGGGTAGGGCTCAGCTACCCAATTTCTTTCTTTTCTAGGGTGTGTGGTGGTACCTGGATGCATTGGCCTTTTATTCGTTTATGAAATTATCATGTTTGATTTTTTATGTTTAGTTTGTGCAATAGAAATGACATGCTTTTCATAGGTTTCTTAAAGTGTGATGATTTGATGTGTGACCTGGATATGGTAGGCTCTTTAGGATAAAATTAAAATTTTCATCCTCACTAATTAACCCATAACTAAATTTTAATACAACTCATAACATCACCTTAAAGCTAAGTTCTTAATCAAGATTAATAAAAGATTTAGCAACCCCTTAGCTAGATGTTGTATGTTATCATACCATGCATATCATCTTGTGTCACTCTTGAATAAGGAGGGTCTCCATTCTTGCACGATAAGGGATATGCATAACCTTTGAAGGTGATCCCTTGTAGTGGAGAGGTACATGCCCTCATCCACAAGCACCTCATTTCAAGAGTTTCCACAATCCAAGTGGGAGTGTGGAGAGGATCATACTTCCGTTCAGTTACGTATTGCTACCCACTTATGTTATTCTGTGGTGCGGATTAAACAAGAAGAGCACTAAGATAATAGAGTTTTTGTTCAAAAGAAGCTGGTGAGTTTTGATAGTACTGCTATTACTGCATATTATAATTTATAAAATATAGTGTGTGATCTATATCTTTCCTATTATAACAATCATCCTAATTTTGATGAAGTTTTTGATTTTCTAACTCAAAAAATGCCAATATTCAGTATAAATGACAGGAGAAAAGGATTATCAACTTTCTTGTCATTGGCCTAACGTTTGAGTTTATAGCTTAGCACTATTTTATTTTTGCCAAGTTGATGGTCACTGGTAATATTAGTGAGGCTACTAAGGATATAATAATTTTTAATTTTGGTATTCAAAATGGCTTTACAATTAATATAGGGAGGATTATTTATAATTCTATTTGTAATATGCTTAGGGGCAGTATTACTATAAGATACGGTCATCCCTCTATTATTTATGATTTATGTATTACGGCAGGTGTGTAAAGGGAACCTGATGAAGAAGTTTTTATTCAGAAGGCTCCTATAATGAAGAAGATAATTAGGGGATTTGATTTGAGATTTGACGTGGGGGAAAAGCTCTCATGCTCCATGTGCCCCACAACCTTGATCTCCATCCTCCAAAACCTTAAGCGAGTAAGTCTTAGATTTAAGGAAATAGGTTGGTGAGAGAAGCCATAGACAAGAGGCCTTAGCAATAAAATTTGATTATCATATGGATCAACAATAAAAATAGTTTTCTTACATGGCTCAATTTAATTCAGCCGTAGTTTATATGTTTAAAAATTATGGCTTTGTGGGTCCGGATCAAGCCTCTTTTCCTACAATGCCCCAATATCAACCTTACGTGAGTACCACAACATCAAAGAAGAAGAAGAGAGGTAAAGGAGGAGGATTATGATTACTAATTTCCTCCTTTTCTTTTATGGTTTTATTTTCTCCTTTTATTTGATTGTAAAACTTTTTGAAAAAATTTTTTATTAATAAAGACATTTTGATTTCAATAATTTTTTGTGTATTTTCATGTATATGTCTTTCTATTTAGGATTTAAAAGCTCGAGGATCTAAACTAATACAAATTTTCTTACTTAAAAGTGACATTGGAGAAGTAGTGCCTTAGCGTTGTGAATTCATTATTTAAGCGCTGCTAGTCTACATGACATAAGCTTAAAACATAAGAGTCTACACTGCGGCTCTCCTAAGATAACCATTTTCATTCTCATCAGAGACTTCCCGGATGAGTGAGCTTAGCTAGCCTGTCTCATGAGTGCCTAAAATTTAACCATTTTGGAATAACTTAAAATTTTGGCAATATAATACTTTGGCACTGCAAGATTTTCTAATATTTTTTGGTGCATTAGCAACATTCTCCTCTGTTCTGGATCCAAGATCAACTGAGAGAGGGTTTTATTTCACGTTGGAACCAAGTTCAATGGCGGAAAGGAGCATTTCAAAATAAAGTGCCTCGGCATTGAGTGAATAATGCTATGGCATTGCTTAAAAGATATAAAATTCAGGATTTTAGCACTATGACACTGAAATACAATGTCACACCATGGCAAGAACAATACCACAACCCAAGAGCATAGTGTGAGTCACTATAGCACCCAAGAGGGGGGGATTGGGTGATATTAAAATTTTAAAACTTAAATCTTAAAATTTAATTTTTAGTAGAAAATTAATTTTTGATTTTATAATGACAGGATACAATTCTTAATGCAACAAAAATAAAAAGGTAGTAAAGTAAAGAGAGACAATAGGCACACAATTTTTACGTGATTGAAAACCCCAAAATCTGTCCATAGCCACCCACGGCTAGGAATCCACTAAATGTAAATAAACACAAATAGTACTCTCTATAGCAGGTAAGTACAACCCCTACTGCAGTACTCTCCTACAAAGGGTACAACCCAATATAAATTTTACCGGCACAAAAGAAAAAATATAAAATAATAAATTTTGATAAAATAAATCTCTCACAAATATACCAAGCTATCAATTCAAAAAATGATCTCACAACTTATAAATGATCACTTAAAAATTTTGGCAAGATAAAATGCTCACTTAATATTGATAAGAAATAATAAAATAAATATCTTAAAGTGATCTTACTAAGATGTTTATGTTATTACAATTTGTAGACTAATATAAAAATGATTTCAAAATAAATTCACAATATTCTTTTGCACAATAAAATAAATTTCAGCAAGGAATAATTTATTTTATTTTAACCAAAAAGATTCTTTCAATTAATGCTAATGATCACAAAATACTTAAATAAAATGAGTATATGATAGATCTAAAGTAGTAAGCTTTTAATTAAAAGAGAGATCTAGCAAATATGAAAATAATTTCAGCACAATAATTTAATTTAAAATGCTTAAAATATACTTCTAAAATAGATCTAAGAATAAATGATCTTTCAAAATAATACTAATGAAGAAATATTTCAAGAAACCAAAATAAATTTGTAGGAAGTTAAAATTTCAACAAGTTGAAATAGATCCTACAAACTATCACAAGAGTTTTCACAAAAAATGATTGAGAAACTTTGATGTGAAAAAATGTCCAAAGACTAATCCACCAAAAGTATAAATTGGAAAGAATAAATAGATGGTGAAAATAGCATGAACAACTAAAAAGGATTAAGATCAAGAAAACAAACTCAAGTAATTTGAGAAAACTTGCTTAGTTGAAGATGTTGAAGCTTCCAAACCAAGGATTTGATCTTGCAATATTTGGAGAACACTTGGAAGGAAAATCTAAGAATTTTTCTCTTAGATTTGTTGGAGGGATTTTGAATTTTGAATGAGGAATACTTTCATGAAAAGAATGAGAGCTATTTATAGGCAAGAAGGTCATTTTATTTTCAAAATATATTATTCTAACCTCATGTTATCATATAATTTAATATTCAATAAAAATATAATTTATATTAAATAAATATTAAATTTAGCGCAAAATTTGCTATTCACATGGGTAAGTCAAAATAATCAAATATGGCTCTTAATATATTCAAAGCATGTATGCATTCATTATTAAAATCAGCTAATGTTTGAAAATCATAATAAATTCAATTTTAATCAAAATTGGGTCATGTAACCTCTAAATTAAAGGAAAAAAAATCCAAGGAATCCATTGGAGATGAAATCAGATATAAATTCTTTGATTATAAAATGACTTTGGCTAAAATACAAAATTTTATATATTTTTGTTAATTTTGACATGTGACATTTAAATATTATGATATAATTTATATATAATCATACATATGTTAGTTATCATATAACCAAATTAAATTAAAATATTTAATTATATTAAGTAAATAAAATAATTACACTTAATAGTTTTTTATCATTTATTACTTTGACAATTTTATATGTATGAAACATATAATTGAATGTTAATTAATAGAGATTTATATAAATTAACCTCATTAAAATAATATGTTAAGTTGTGAGCAAATTGATTCATGCCAATGAACTCATATGAATGCATATAACCTAAAATATTGTATCTTGAGGAGCTTCCATTATCCTATCTTTCATTCTTCTACTCTTGCAATTTCCTCACATATGTATTAGATATGTAATTAGCAATTGATATATAAACACATAAAACATTCATTAGAACATCCAAGCATTTGTTTGTTATCATCAAAATTAATTGATTGAACATGAGGCTCATTAAGCCAACAATCTCCCCTTTTGATGATGATAATGTTGGGTATTGATTTTGATGAAGGTGCAAATTGACCTTTCATCATAGTTTTTTGAAAAAAATTCTCTTAAAAAAAATTTATGCACAGAGATGAATAATGTTGCTCCCCCTAAATGTATGCATGAAATAGACTTAATACTAACCAACATTTTACTCTTCTCCCCTTTTGACAACATCAAAAGTGAGAACAAACTACATATAATTTTAAATATTAGGATCTAACATTCCAAGCATCATCTTAAAGTACAAAAGCTTCTAATGGTTTTGTAAAAAATACAATTTGTAATATCTAATAAAATTAATATTAACATCACCTTTCAAAACATGATCCCTAATAAAATGATGTCTAATTTCTATATGCTTGGTTAGTGAGTCTTTGGATAGGATTTTGGTAATAAATTAGTATTGTCACACTAACTAGAATGTGATCTTGCTTAATACCAAAATCTTCTAATTGTTGCTTTAACCAAAGGACACAGCAACACAACTACTCTATGTACTCCTCAGTGATGGATAAAGCTACAAAATTTTGTTTCTAGATGACCAAGACACAAGTGATGATCTAAAATGACATGTGCGATGTGCTTTTCTATCTACTTTGCATCCATAAAATCAACATCGAATAAGCAACCAAATCACATGATAAAGAATTTTTAGGATACCATAAACTAACTAGTAGTGTTTATCAAATCGAAAGATACACTTATTTTATTAAATGAGATTCTTTTGGGTTGGCACGAAAATGAGCACACAAACAAACAAAACATAATATCGAACTAGCCAAGGTATAAAAGTGAACCTATCACTCTAGTTTTGATCATAGATTTTCTAATTCATCTAAATCCAATTTTATAGATGGGCTCATAGGAGTTTTACTAGATTTAAATCTTTTCATGTCAAACCTCTCAAGCAATTCATTTTGTATACTTAGTTTGATGAATGTGCCATTTTCTTGTTGCTTCACTTGAAGACCTAAGAAAAAATTAAGTTCTCCCATCATACTCATTTCAAACTCTTTAGACATCAAAGATGAGAACTCATGGCACAAGATTCATTTGTACTTCCAAATAATATATCATCTACATACACTTGTACCATAATCAAATCATCATCTATGCTCTTAAGGAATAAGGTGGTATCTACTCTACCCTTTCTAAATCCATGATCTATCAAAAGTTACTTAACTATCATACCAAACGAGCTTTTTAAACCATATAAGGCTTTCTTTAATTTATACACATGATTTGGACAATCAAGGCTCTCAAATCCAGGTGGTTGCTCTACAAATACATCTTGGTCAATAAATCCATTCAGAAATGCACTTTTGACATCCATTTGAAAAAGTTTAAAATTTCAAAAACAAGCATAAGCAGAAGGATAACCTCTAGCTTCTCGTGCAAAAGATTCTTCAAAATCTATACCTTCAACTTGTGTGTACCCTTACTAACCTAGCTTTATTTCTAACAATACAACCTAATCATCTAGCTTATTCTAAAGACCCATTTTGTTCCAATGACATTTTGATCTTGGGGTCTTGGGACTAATTCCCAAACATCATTTCTTACAAATTGATTCAACTCCTCTTCCATAGCAATAATCCAAAATTATCATTTAATGCTTCTTCTAAATTTTTAGGTTCAACCTCGGATAAAAATGTTGAATGATCTACAACTTCTCTACTATGTCTTCTAGTCGCCTCCTTTGAAGGATCTCCTATAATTAGTTCCTTTGGATGATTTTTATTATATTTCCATTCTTTTTGGCAATGAATCATATTATCTTCTAAAGATATTTTCTTAAAATTATCAATCTCTTCATCAATCACTTCATTTCTAATAGGATCAATTAAATTTTCATCAAAATAACATGTATTGATTCTTCTACAATCATTTTCTCTTATTGAAAACTCTATAAGCTCTACTAGAAAGAGTATCCTAAGAAAATACCATCATCGATTTGCAATCAAACTTACCTAAATGATCTTTTCCATTATTCAAAATAAAGCATTTACATCCAAATACATGAAAGTGTTCAATCTTAGGCTTCTTTCCAAAAATAATTCATAGGGTGTCTTCTTCAAAATTGGTCTAAAATAGATCCTATTCATCACATAACATGCAGTATTTACTGCTTCTGCCCAAAAATATTTTGGCAATTTATACTCATCAAGCATAGATCTACTTAATTCAATTAATATTCTATTTTTTCTCTCTACTACTCCATTTTGTTGGGGAGTTCTAGGTGCAAAAAAATTATGTCTAATCCCATGTTCATCATAATAATCCTCAAATAATTTATTTTCAAATTCGCCACCATGATCAGTTTGAACCCTATTAATCAAAAGGCCTTGTTCTCTTTGAATATATTTAGAAAACTTTCTAAACTCACAAAAACATCATCCTTGTAAGTTACAAATAAAACCCAAGTATATCTAGAGAAATCATCAACAATCACAAAACCATAATTTTTCCACTAAGCTAGTGGTGTTAAGGACCAAATAAATCCATGTGCAATAATTCTAGAGGTCTAGAAGTAGAAACAATATTTTTACTTTTAAATGAGCTTCTAGAATGCTTACCATGAATACATGCATCACAAACATAGTTTGAATGAAAATTTAATTTAGGCACTAAATCAAGTTTGGCAATTTTATTAAGTGTGTGCATGTTAATATGACATAGTCTCCTATGCCATAACCATATATCATCATGAGTGCTTTTTAAACAAAGTAAATAAAATTCACATCATGAAAGCTATCTAAATCAATGACTTAAATATTTTTATGTCTTTGTCCAATTAATAAAATATTTTCATTATTTTTTATAATGCAATATGATGCATGGAATACTACATTCAAACCTTTATCATATAATTGACTAATAGAAATTAAATTATGTTTTAATCCTTCTACTAGAAAAACTTTATCTAAAGTGATAGAATTCTTACAAATAGAACCAATGCCAATGATCTTTCCCTTTGCATTATCTCCATATGTAACAAATCCTCCATCACTTGATTCTAAAGTTATGAATTTATCTTTATCTCCGTCATATGTCTTGAACATCCACTTTGTCCAAGTACCACATGCCTTCTTTGATTTTGCTTTGAAGGCATTCCTACAAAAGAAACTCACATGTTAACTTTTGGAACCCAAACATGTTTGGGTCCACATTCATTTGAAGCAAGATATCTAGCATGTGGTTTGTGTAGTGCTTGTACCTTTTGGTACCCATACATAACATGATTGCTTAGTATTTTGTAATTTACGTGCATAGCAATCAAATGAAATATCCCCTTTTCTCACAATAGTTTCACCAAACATTAGTGTTTGCAGATGGCTTAGCACGATAATTATAAGGTATATGTGTGGGATGTGTATGATGCAAATAATTTTATTAAATGTTTTCTTGATGAAGTATTATAATGAACTTGTGATTTCAAACATAATTCTAATCTTGCTTTTAACAAGAGATTCTCTCTTTCAAGTTTACATACAAGTAAGGAACAATTTAATAAAAAAGTATTTTTACTTTTTAAATTATCACATTCATTTTTAAATCACAAAAATGCATATCTAAATTTATGTTCTGTTCTTTTCTAAGGTTTTGTATTTTTTTTTTTAATTTTTTATATTCAATAACTAAATCATTAAAAGTCATCTAATTCATCATAAGATATATCATTACATACCTCTTGAGAATCTAGTCAATTCTCCATTTTGCCATAAGACATATGTTGACCTCTTCATCGAGATGAGCAAGTACTTGATTCATTTGAATCTGGATTATAAAATCTTCTTCTTCTTATGGTACTTTTCTCCTTCATATTTTTCTTCTTTTCACATCAATCTCTTTCTTCTTTGATTCAACAAGTTACGGACAATCACCTCTTATATGTCGGGCTTTTTTTACAATGGTAGCAAATGATCCCTTCACACATAGGAAATTTCTTAGTTTGAAATTTATAGTTTTAGAATTTTTATACCTTTGATTCTTCTTCCTTAGCAAGTTCCCAAGCCTTTTGGATAGCATGACCACCTCATCATATCACCATCGAGCTTGAGGTGTTATGCTCATCCTTATCATCAACTTGTAATGCAATGGCTTTTCTTTCTCCTTCTCCCTTTTTGTTGAGTTATCCATCTTATCCCTTTGAGCAATAACTTGTTCATGTGCTATCAAAAAAAACCCAAAAATGATCAAGTGGATAAGTAGATAAATCCTTAGCTTCACTAATAAATTTTGCTTTAGCTTCCCATTCTTTTGGAAGACATCTAAGAATCTTATAGACTAAGTCTTGATTCCTATATGTTTTCCAAGAGAATGCAATGTAATTATTTTCATGAATCTAGTATACATATCGAAATAGATTGAAGGAGACATATGAAATAACTCATATTCATGAACAAGTCTATTTATGTGAGCATCTTTAACTTCACTAGTTCCTTCATAAGTTATAATGAGTTTATCCCATATTTCTTTTTGTTGTACTTAACATAGAAATTTTCATGTAATCATCGGGTAATAAAGCACAATGTAAAGTATTACAAGCTACAACATTTAATTCATCAAGTTCTCTTTTTCTACCATTCCTCAAAAGTTTTCTACTTTAATTCCATTTACTTCTCGTGGGTGTATGATATTGATGTCAACATATACCACATCGTGCATCTTGACCTCTTAAAATGTACTAATTCTATTTTTTCCAATAATCAAATGGTACACTATCTAAAAGTGGAGGTCTGAGTGGATTGTCCCTCAGGTAGTGAACCCTTTGGGAAACCTTGTGCCATAGTGAAAGATCAACTCTTGGATGTTAAGCCAATAAAAGAGCTAGGCTCGATACCAATTGTGAGTCACTATACCAGAGGGGTGAATTGGGTGATATTAAAAATTTTAAAACTTAAATCTTAAATTTTAATTTTAGTAGAAAATTAATTTTGATTTTATAATGAGATACAATTCTTAATGCGGAAATAAAAATAAAGTAAAGAGATAATAGGCACAATTTTTACGTGGTTCTGAACCCCAATACATCCACTAACCACCCTGGCTAGAATCCACTAAATGCAAAATGGTTTACAAATAGTACTCTCTATACTTGGTAGTACAACCCTATTAACAATATGTACTCTCCTACAAAGGGCGAGTACAACCCCAAATATAAATTTTATACACAAAAGAAAAATATAAAATAATAAATTTTGATAAAATAAATCTCTCACAATCAATTCAAAAAATGATCTCACAACTTATAAATGATCACTTAAAAAATTTTGGCAGATAAAATGCTCACTTAATATTGATAAGAAATAATAAAATAAATATCTTAAAGTGATCTTACTAAGATGTTTATGTTATTACAATTTGTAGACTAATAATAAAATTATTTCAAAATAAATTCACAATATTCTTTTCACAATAAAATAAATTTTAGCAAGGAATAATTTGTTTTATTTTACCAAAAGATCTTTCAATTAATGCTAATGATCATACTTAAATAAAATGAGTATATGATAGATCTAAGTATGCTAGTAAGCTTTAATTAAAAGAGATCTAGCAAATATGAAAATAATTTCAGCACAATAATTTATTTTAAATGCTTAAAATATACTTCTAAAATAGATCTAAGAATAAATGATCTTTCAAAATAAGACTAATGAAGAAATATTTCAAGAAACCAAAATAAATTTGTAGGAAGTTAAAATTTCAAGTTGAAATAGATCCTCTATCAAGAGTTTATCACAAAAAAATGATTGAGAAACTTTGATGTGAAAAATAATGTCCAAAGACTAATCCACCAAAAAGTATAAATTGGAAAGAATAAATAGATGGTGAAAATAGCATGAACAACTAAAAAGGATTAAGATCAAGAAAACAAACTCAAGTAATTTGAGAAGGCTTGCTTAGTTGAAGATGTTGAAGCTTCCAAACCAAGGATTTGATCTTGCAATATTTGGAGAACACTTGGAAGAAAATCTAAGGATTTTTCTCTTAGATTTGTTGGAGATTTTGAATTTTGAATGAGGAATGCTTTCATGAAGAGAATGAGGAAATTTATAAGAATATCATATTTTAAAAATATATATGTAAACCTCATGTTATCATCTAATAATTTAATATTCAATAAAAATATAATTTATATTAAATAAATATTAAATTTAGCGCAAAATTTGGCTATTCACATGGGTAAGAAAAGTCAATCAAATATGGCTCTTAATATATTCAAAGCATGTATTATTCATTATAAAAATTAGCTAATGTTTGAAAATCATAATAAATTCAATTTTAATCAAAAGTGGGTCATGTAACCTCTTAAATTAAAGGAAAAAAAATCAAGGAATCATGGAGATGAAATCGGATATAAATTCTTTGATTAGAAAATGACTTTTAAAATACAAAATTTTATATATTTTTGTTAATTTTGACATGTGACATTTAAAATTGATATAATTTATATATAATCATAAATATGTTAGTTATCTTATAACCCGCAAATTAAATTAAAATATTTAATTATATTAAGTAAATAAAATAATTATACTTAATAGTTTTTTTTCATTTATTACTGAATTTTAATGCTATGTATGAAACATATAATTGAATGTTAATTAAATAAAGATTTATATAAATTAACCTCATTAAAATAATATATTAAGTTGTGAGCAAATTGATTCATAATGAACTCATATGAATAGTCATATAACCAAAATATGTATCTTGAGCCACATTATCCTTTTCATTCTTCTACTCGCAATTTCCTAATGTATTAGATATATAATTAGCAATTGATATATAAAACACATAAAAATATTCATTAGAACATCAAGCATTTGTTTGTTATCATCAAAATTAATCGAATTGAACGCTAATTAAGCCAACATATAAAATTACTATGTTTCATTCATGACCTACAAGATTTCATTTAAATAGATCTTGATATTTATTAGATGGAAATTCATTTTGAACTAAATTCTTGGAGATTTTAATGACTTTTATAAAACTTTACATAAGCAATATAGATTTTCATATATTTATGCAAACTCAATGTCCCCTTATTAATCAGATCGGGATGTTCCTCTTGTTAGAACCTAGTTCAATTCTAGGTTTTCAACATTCAAGATCTAAGACAATATTTATTTTAATATGATGGAATCCTCTAATATTGGATAAATTTGCATAAAAGAAATATTTCCATAAATGTTTCTTTAAAGATTGCTCTTATCACTTTGTAGAGAGTAAAGATGGAAAGAAGACTAGAGAGAGAGTGAGTGGAAATGGAAAGAAGTTCTATTTTTTTATAGTAATTTTCCCCTATGATGGTTTTACTTTTTCTTATATCACAACTTGACTAGACCAACATTTAAGTTAGAGAGTGGGATTTTTGCAACAAGCTCTTTAATGAGTAGTGCAGGAGTCTCTCCTAGTTGTAAGTCTTGGTAAATGTCCTTGTGTAGATAAAGTCTAGCAAGGTGAGTTACACCAAAGATGATGGTTATAGCCATAAACTGATTCTTTCTTAATAATTTTTTAGTATAGCACATGAGTAAATCAATAGATTAGTCTAGGTGACTATCCTGTGAAGATCAACAAGTTCGGTAAAAGGTAAGGTGCACCTAAAGTGACTACCCAACATAATATTAGTGATAGATACCTTCGACTTCTCCATGATTTGCCATTTCTATGAAGAAGACCCTCATGGAACAGTAGCATATGATTATGCATAGTTTCTATCATTATTTTAAGAGTTTTTGTAGCTTTTATGTAGTCTTCTTAAAAATGAAAGATTTAGATATTATACGGATCTTTATGGGATTCTAGAATTTTGAGACCTTTAATGCTTGATTCTCTTGAGATCTCTTGCATTGAGATCATTATTATACCCTTCATTTTCATTGATATATTGTGAATATATATTCTCTCCTTTTTTTTCTACGCCCAACTTCTATTATCTGAACATAAAAGTAAGATCTAGTGTCAGCTAACGATCGGATAAAATTCAACAAAATCTATATCAAATATTGCAATTTTATAATTATAAAAATAAATATTTAAAATTTATCTCATATCTCTTATGTCAAATAAATAAACAAAAGAAAAAAAAAAGACTTCTAAAATGCTGTAATTAATAATATATTCAAATTTCTATAGTAGACACCTTGTTAAAATAACTCCTGTTCAGATTAAAATCAGTTGTAAGTAAAAGATCATAGCTGCTGAAAAAAAAAAAATTTAATTGTACACACTTCGAACCTACAGGATCTGAAGACAAAAACACTTAGCCTAACTCTTCTTTTAGACTTCACATGGTTATTTTTTCTATGAGAATAAAAATTTAGCATAAAAAAAACTGAGTCCATAGAACGGACCTCAAAGCTTAGATAAAGGCTACTACTACTACAAATTATAACGATGATAAAGATGATAATAATAACATTTAGTTATTTCAATCCATTAATAAAATCATTCTCATTTTTATTAACAATGATTAAATCATGACAGTTTAATTAATTTAACAAAATTCTTTTCAATATAGCTAATTATATTCGTTTCATATAAAATGCATTAACTAATAACCTTAAATATAATAAATCGATATTTTTTATTGAAAATGGAAATCGATATGTTTTGCCTAGTTAATTTCATCAACCATTAGCGAAAGAGAGAATTGAGGTGACCTGTTGGCGTCTGCCGGGCAATCGGGTAAAGCAGGGAACAGTCTTGACCGGCATAGCATGTGCTGCATTCACAAATGGGCTTGCCATCACAACTACGCTGTCCTAGGCCAGCCCATGGTTCGAGCATAACATGACGGCCACCACCTCCGTCCACTGCAAAATGAACTCCAACCGGAGCTGCTCTTCATGCCAGCGGAGAGGTAGATGTAACAAACTCTGCGGCCTGTGCTGGAGGAAGCCAGAGGATAAGTCAGCAAGCCATCCAGAGCACTATTCACTCCGCGGCTGGCCAGATTTCTGCACTTTTGGCTAGACATGCTGAAATGGCCGATCAAGTGGCCAATGGGGATGATGATATGGATGATGATGGTGAAGATCAAGATGGCCTTGTTAAGGCCAACAACACTCAAAAGGGCAAAACTGAAAGCATGGAGGGGCTTCAACTTGGCCAAGGTATGTTCTATAATGAGCATGATATGGGTGATGTTAGGGCTTGTTGCCCGGGCCATATGGATGAATTTTCAGGTGGGGATCATGCTGAACACCCAAAGGAAAGGGGGGAGGCTGACCAAGATGTCTCAATGGAAGATGACAT
Organism: Cymbidium sinense; assembly: GCA_021442155.1. Classification (NCBI taxonomy): domain Eukaryota; kingdom Viridiplantae; phylum Streptophyta; class Magnoliopsida; order Asparagales; family Orchidaceae; genus Cymbidium; species Cymbidium sinense. The sequence continues at coordinate 144,781,614 of CM038218.1, read as the reverse complement.
CGCTCCAAGACAATGCACACAAGGTGTTTGCACAAATGCCAAGGAGAACCCGAGCACCTTTGCTTGGGGTGTGCTTCAAGGATTGAACAAAGGGAAGGGCAAGGCTACTACAACCTTGTTTGAAGACAATAGCCCTAGATATTATAGAACTTCAAATGGTCTTTCTCCAGGAGGCAATGATCAAGACCCTTGGAAGAAGAATATGTTAAATTTGTTGATAAGAATCAGCACTCATGGAGATGGCATTCTTATTTTTGGATGACCAAGTGGATGATTCAAGTGAAGCTTGAAACTTGTAGGAAGGTGTTAGAAGACCACCTATTTCTACCTTAATGCTTGAAAGAAGTAGATGGGCAATTGATTATGGTTGCTCAATTGCTTTGTATGCATCTTTAACTACAAATTTGATATTTGATGAATGGGGCTTGGTTCTTGAAATGTCATTGGGTTGGATAAGTGTTCCCACTTTCAATCCCAAATCTTTTGATGGGCTCTCCTCCGACTGCACGCCTAACCTCCCCTTGCTTTTACCGGGACAATACTAATATTGCCGGATCGCCTTCATTGAGAGCCACCGGTGGACCACCCAACAAACTCATGGGGGCAAAGCATGTTTGCTAGAGTATGCATCAGGCTTGATCTTTCACAAAAACTCCCCCCTGGAGTTTGGATCCATGGAAGAAATGGAAGGTTTTTCCAACGGGTTGAGTATGAGGGGATTACTCAACTCGCTTTTGTTTTGTGGAAAGGTGGGACACAAGGTTGACTCTTGTCCCACCAAGGGAGTTCCTCCACCGCTACCACTCATGGTAAGACTCCGCTCCTTCTCCTTCGTGACTAATGTGCGTGAGTCTATGCAGAACTTAGCCCACTACATCACCGAGAGAAGGGGAATGTAGCACTACTAATCAAAATCCTACCAATGGAAAAATGTCGAGACACAATGACTACTTCACCACCATTACCTACACACTGAGGAGTCCATTTCTTCCGAGTATGGTCAATGCGTCACCGTAAAGAAGAGAACTAACAACAAGCAGCAGCAAATTAACTTAAAGAAGAAGGAAGGTGGGAAGCAAGGCCATAGGAGTGGCCAACCTACAGCTACTCAACCCCCGGGAAGAGCTCCTCTTCAAGGAGCACCTTCAAAGCAATCCCTCCCTACTGCTGAAGCCTCCTCAGCTCCTATATTCCAAGCCAAAGCCACAGTGGAGAAGCTCAAAAAGCCAGTGAGGGAGAAGGCAACCACCCAACCTACCACAAGGTCTAGGATGTCTCAGGCCCACTTTGAGAGGGAGGTGCAGAATTTGGGGCCAATTGAGGCCAACTCAAAGAAGAGGAAAAAGATACACACTAAATATATAAATAACTAAATATTTATATAATTTAAAATTTATTTATTTATTTATTTAACTAATTATATATTTTAAATAAATAAATATTTTTAAATAAAAAAAGAACTAATTAAATAAATAAATATATATATATATAAATAACTAATTATTTATTTATATATTTTAAATATTTTTAAATTATTTATATAACTTAAAAATATTTATATAATTTAAATATATAAATAACTAAATAAATTTATAAATATTTACCTAACGAAGAGAGAGAGAGAGAGAGAGAGGAAGACGTTCCTTGAGCCAGTTGAATTTTTTTAAAAAAATTATTTATGTACCTCAAGGACGTAAGGACGTTACGACGTATTTTAAATTTTTTTTTAAACAGGTTAATTAGCTAATTACATTTTTAATTAGGACTAATTTAAAAATTAAGCCAACTTCCATCCCACCGATTTTTAAAACAAATTCTTCTCCATATATTTGAATGCTGCCAAAATAGCATTAAATCGCAGATGAAAAAAAATGATTAAATGTGCGCTCGTCAAATGCACATTATCTGCACTCTAACACGTAAGGAGAGCAAGAACTGAATTAGTTCTTATCATATATTTCTTTGTGGCCATAGAGAAGTTATACCTAGTCTAACTCTTCTCTTTTAAAAAAAAAATTGAGCTTATTGTCCAATTATCCATTGAAGAAGTAAACAAAATGCAAGAGATAAAAATATAACATTTGGATGTATGATAAAAGAAGTAAACTGTTGCCAAATAACAAAAACATAAAATAACAGAAAAAGAAAAAGGGTTGATTAGAGAAAAATATTCATTTGCCTCATCAAAGTGGAGCTATAATAGCAAAACTTGCCATATTCCAAGTCAATAGAATTGAATCACCGATAACAACGAGGAAAACTAAGCAAAATCCAAGGTGTAAGTTGAACAAATAACTTCACCTACTGAAATCGCAAGGTCCAACTGCACAAAATGCTGAGATACATAGTGATAACAGACAATTGATGGAACAAGAGCATCAAATGCAGTACCTTACACGTGTCCCACTCCTGTAGCTAATTCTAACACTTTCGGTTACCAGTCCACCAATATATACAACACCCGTAGTTGTAATGAGACATGCATATATGCTAGTTCATATTTTTCCCTCGGTTGCCTTCTCCCTACGCTTATCTAAGTGTTGCAGGTAATTTCCCATAAGCCAATTGTTCTTCACATAGAAATAAAAACAAAAAAACTTGAGAAGCAATAAAAGGAACGAGTAGACCGAAAAATAAAAAATGTTGCGTCTCATTATAAAATTGTTGCGTGCTAGAAAACCAGTTGCGGTAAAGTAAAAGTATTCACCTTAGCTTCTTTGAGTGACACAATAGCAAGATTTAAAGAGCGAACAATAAAACTTCAATTTTACGTGAAAACCTCAAAAGAGGGAAAACCACGCCGACAAAAAGCTTCCACTATATGTCGTTTGAGTACAAGATCTTCCGACACTGGGGTTATAATTGTATATGAAATGGACATTGTGACAACGAATCAGGTCATAACAGTTGCTAGTAGTAGCAGATGATGGTGAACTATGCGGAGCAATCACCGGTGAAAATGAACAATTCTTGAATCTGAACAATCATCGGCGAAGCAGAACAATCCTGGTAGAGTCATCATAGACCGAAGAGATTGATGATGGCGAGGATCGGTGGCGGTATGGGTGATGGTTGATGACTGTCGAGTGGAGGTGCTTGGAGGATCTTTAGAGCTCTCTCTCTCTCCTGCTTTCTTCCTCTTCTTCCTTGCCTGCTCTTCCTCTTCCTTGCTTGGACTCTTCCTCTTCTTCCTTGCTTCCTCCTCTTCTTCCTTGCTTAGACTCTTTCTCTTCTTCCTCGCTTGGACTCTTCCTCTTCTTCCTTGCTTGGACTCTTCCTTTTCTTCCTTGCTTGGGTTCCTCTTCTTCTTCACTTGCTTCAGCTCCTCTTCTTCTTCACTTGCTTCAGCTCCTCTTCTTCTTCACTTGGCCCTCCTTGGTGTGAGGAATGAAGGCCTATTTATAGATGGGAGGAGGGGCATTCTTGTAAATTCATGTAAGGCCCATACCACTCTCCTCGACGGACTGTGGATGATTCCTTCGATCATTTGATGTATTTTGAGAATTTGGATGCCCAAATGAAGTCAGAATTATGAGATCTTAGGCTCATTAGATCCGGCTCGTCGAGACGCTCGATTTGACTATAAACATTCCAAATTTGAGAGCTATTTTGAGATTTAATTGATGTCCCAAAGATTCCAATGATATTTTAAGTCGATCTCGACGTTTTGACTCAAAATCATATCGCCGATCAAGATTTGTGCTTTGACTATATATTTGAGAGTCATATCGCTTGCCCCTATTTTTGAAGACATTAGCTTAATCATCCAAAATATATGCCAAATACTCAAAATAATGAATTGAAGTTTTCGGGCATTTTCGAATCCTCCGTCGACGTTGGCGAAGCGCGCAGCGCTGGCTGGCTGAAGGCAATTACAATACGCTGTAGGTCTGCAGCTGGGCGATGGACCGGCCCATCGGGTCTCGTCGAGGCAAGCCGCGATTTAACGGCGGGAGCGGGCGGGCCGCGGGACTGGTCGTATGAGCATCGTCGATGTGATCACGGCAGCGTCGGGCTCAAGCGTCGCGGTGAGCGCCGGAACCCGGTGGGTTACGCTGGTCACGGCCAGTGGTCGCTGCTGACGGTCGCGACTCTGGGTCGCGATCGCAGCCGCGCTGCGGATCTGTCGGGTCGCTACGCGGTCGACGATGGGCCACCGCTGACGTCATGCCGTCACGGGTCGAATGGCGGGTCGAGGTCAGGCTGCTGTGGGCGTGCATACTGCCATGTCATACCACCGCCCGAGAATTTGGGTTTTGAGCCATTTTTGAGAATTTGAGCCATTTTGAGGAGTTTTGAGCCATTTTTTGAGGGGTTTTTAACCTTTTGCCCCTGTGTGGGGCAATAAATACCCCCCTAGGGTGAGAGGGAGAGGCACATCTTTCCCCTCTCCCTTTCTTCTTGAGTGAGGGTCCTTTGGAGGCGATCAAGAAGGCGATCAAGAGGCGCGTGGAGGCGATCGCGCCCACGTACATACGTCAGAGTTTCCGGACTCGTCCGGTTTCGTCGGACCGTCTGGGGGAGGCGATCAAGGCCCACACATACATCGGTTCCGGTCGGTCGTCCTACATCGGCCTCGTCGGACCGTCCGGTTAGAGGGCGATCGGCCCACCAGACATACGCCGGGTTCCGCGCCTCTGCCGCTTCTCGCTGCCGCTGGGGAGGGCGATCAAGGCCCACGATACATACGTCGTGGTTCCAGTTTACCGCCCGTCCGAGCATCGCCTCGGCTGACCGTCGTTAGGGCGATCAAGGCCCACTCTGATAATACGCCGTTCCGGACCTCGGACCGCCCGTTAGAGATCAAGGCCCACCGCATACGTTCGTTCGCCATCTCGCCGGACCGATTAGAGGCGATCAAGGCCCACGCACATATGTTGTTCCGCACCGGCTCGGACCGTCCGGTTGGGGAGGTGATCGGCCTGCATATACGTCAGAAGTTCGCTTTACCACCCCGTTTATCGCCTCATCTTCGCCCGCCAGAGGCGATCGCGTCACCTGCACACAAGGCCGGTCCGCCGGGCCACCGGCGCATCGGCCTCGCTCGCCGTCGGGTTTGAGGCGATCAAGGCACCGCACATACGCCGTGGGGCGACCTCATCCGCATCGGCCTCGCGGACCGTCTCGAGAGGCGACCGCGCCTACTGCATACGCCGGGGTTCCGCTTATCGCCTGGACCGCCCGGGGAGGCGAGGCGTCACTGCATACGCCGTGGTTCCGCTTAGCCTCCTCGGCCGAACCGTCCGGGAGGTGTCAAGGCCCATGGTACATACGTCGGGAGTTCCGGCGCATCGCCCGCTGGGTTAGAGGCGATCGCCCACGCATACGTCGGGGTTCCTCTCGTGTGATTATGGCTTGACCGGCCCCGGTTAGGAGGAGATCAAGACCCATGGTACATGCATCGTGGTTCCGTACACGCCTGCTCTATTCTCGCCTCGCTGGACCGTGAGAGGCGATCAAGCGCCACGCATACGTGGTTCCGCGCTCCCCGCATCGCCTCACGGACCGTCGCTAGAGGCGATCAAGGCCCACCGAGACGGGTATGGAGGTTGACGCGACATCCGGCGATGGTGACCAACGATGGTCGATAACCGGCGTTGGGACGGGTCGAGGGAAAGGACCGGCGACGATCGGCCGTGGTAACGCGATTGTGGTCGGCGGCGTGACGGCGACGGTCGCGAAATCGGCGCAACGGTGAAAAATTGTCGATGGTCTGGAACGGCAACGGTAGTCGGACTATTACGCCGACGGGTGGTCGGCAGCGGAACAGATGATCGACGGGATGACCGAAGATTGCCGTGATGGTCAAGCGGCGCAGATGACCGGCGGACGAGTGTCGCGCGAATCGGCGAATGGTAGGCGTGACCGGCACCGAGGTTAGGTCGACGGGATAACCGCGAAATGGTGGCGGATTGCGTGCAATGGTCAGGTGACCGGGTGATTATGATTAGCGCCCGACGGGGGTGGTCGGCAGCGGCAATTGGTGACGGTAGTCGACGGTGGCGACTGACGTCGGTAGTCGGCGGAATGACCGGCGACTATGGTCCGTAGTCCCTACTTCTTGTAGGAAATAGGATTTCTTGAAACTTCAATGGTTCAATAGTTGATAATTGATGTTGTCAACTTGCATGTTAGATATAATTGAATGCCGAGGATTTTGACCCATCCAAGTTGTTTGTTAGAGTGTTACCCATGACATTAACTCGGTGGAGTGGGTATAAAGTTTTGACCTTTCTAGGTTCGTCGGCTATTATTCGCCGACGCCAACCTCGTATGGAAGAGGCCGTGAGAAGTCCACCAAGGACGTTTTGACCTATCCTGGGTTATTTGTCAGAGCTTTTGCTCGATGACATTAACCCGTATGGAAGAGGCCTTGGGAAGTCCACCAAGGACGTTTCGACCTATCCCTCGAAGCTTTTGCTCGATGACATAAAAGAATCATCACCTATCGGGTTCCGAGCTTTTGCTCGACATTAACCCGTATGGAAGAGGTCGCGGGAAGTCCACCAAGGACATTTTGACCTATCCTGGGTTGTTAGTCAGAGTTTTTGCTCGATGACGTTAACCCGTATGGAAGAGGTCATGAGAAGTCCACCAAAGATGTTTTGACCTGTCCGAGGTTGTTGGTCGGAATATTATTCGACGACGCTTAACCTGTATGGAAGAGGTCGAATTAAATATTTGTTTGAGCTTGTAGCCAGAGTTGACCATTGATCTTTGCCTTTTCAATGGTATTGTTGACTTGCTTTTCGAACTAATAATCAATCAGATATCCAGAATTTTGATTTGGATAATCTTTTGAGATTAAGAGTTGCCCCCCAGTTGGAGGCATGTTCGTTTGAGTCGATTGATATGGAGGTCGTGAGGGAGATTACTATCTTGTCGCTTCTTTTGATGGGCTGCGTCCGCATTTCGGGTGCTTTTATGCTTCGCATATTGTTCAAATTGTTTGTGATGGGCATTAATAGCTTCACCGAGATTTGTGCTCATATAATGATGAACTAAGTCGATACGAGGATCGTGTCCCGCATTAATGACCTAATAGAGGCCTGACGGAGTCCTCCAAGGAAAACTCCTTAATAGTTCGTGGTCTACCTGTATTTGGCGAGCTTCTAAGGAGAACCTGCGGAAGTATTCTTTGAGTGATTCACCCGTTACATGTCGGAAAGATGGGAGGAATCCTTAATGATTCTCGATTTGCAATGAAGCTTCCACAAAGAACGGCGAAGTTAGTTAAAGGTATAGATGGATCCCCTTGGAAGGGAGTAAAACCAAGTGTGAGCTTGCCCTTGAGGGTAAGCGGAAAACGACAAAGTAGTGTGTCTGAGGCTCGTTGATATGCATGATAGTCCAGAATGATCGATGTACTCATGCGGGTCAGTCGCCCCATCATAGGAATCAATGCTCGGAAGCTTGAAACCCACGGGAATTGGGTGTTGAAGAATAACTTCAGCTAAAGGTGATGATTTCTCAGCGGATTCAATTCAACCTCTTCCATACAGGTTAACGTCATCGGGTAACACTCTGACAAACAACCTCGGATAGGTCAAAAATCCTCAGCGGATTCAATTCGACCTCTTCCATACAGGTTAACGTCATCGAGTCACACTCTGACAAACAAACTCGGATAGGTCAAAAATCCTCAGCGGATTCAATTCAATCTCTTCCATACAGGCTAACGTCATCGAGTAACACTCTGACAAATAGCCCTAGATAGGTCAAAAATCTTCAGTGGATCCAACTCACCCATATTAGCAATGTCAAATAATATTTTGACCAATTACCTAGATGGGTGAAAATAAGATGAGGGCATATACAAAAAAAGAGAGGGTATATCCAGATATCATTGACAGCATTAATACGATGATATAAGAAGGAATTAAGATCGATACCGCGTTAGCGACATTACATAGAACAAGCGATGAAGAAAGACATCCACTGGCCGATGCTACATAATATTGATATCCTCATCATCACTAGGAGGCTCACGGAGCCACTCACAACTCCTTCATCTTACGAATCGGTGAAGGATCTTGGATGCTTTGGGAGATATATCCTCAATTGGCCCGGTCTTGCGATATGTACGAATTCCTTTCAAGAACCCTCGGATGAAGCTCCTCTAAACAACGTCATTCCAAGTCCTTCACTTCAACATCAAAGATATGGTTACGAGCCTCACGGATAAAGTCTTCAATAGTGCCACGATAAGCGGAGAATTCTTAAAGTCTTCCACTGCCTTAGAAGCGATCTCGCTTGCTTCCGCTTCGACATTCTATGCTCCTTTTGAAAGATGATCTTGTAATGCTTTCTTATCTACGCAAGTGCCACGATCCTCTTCTCCTTATGGCGAGTCTCACTCGCCTCAATCGACTCATCATCGCGGCTCCACCTCGACACAGAGAAAGAAATTCGACATATTCCCTCAGTTCTACACTCAGTCAACTGACCCTCCAAGGTCGCCACTTCTTTAGCTTTAGCATTCATCCTTCGCTCATACTCGCCTTGCAGATATTTTATCTTCACAAATTCAGTATTCCATTCATCTAAGGCGACACCCAAATGAGCCATCAGTCCTAATGACTGAGTTACCTGAAAAAAATCATCAGCACCAATGTTACATAAAGAAGGAGGAAAAAGAAGAATAGAAGGAAGAAGGAAAAACAACGCGCAATTCATCACGTTGGCGTCCCGGTACATATGTGATTTAATATCTCTTGAATTTTAGAGTAACGAACTCCCCATCATGAGTCAAAAGCTAAACTCTCGGATCTTAAGTGAACATCACCTCCATGATATCGACATAGCCATTTCATGAGTCTTCTCTTTACGTAAAGATGGAACATTCTTCATGAGTGATTAGTGACGGGCTTCTCGAGAACCTAAGTATGAGGAGAACTCTCGTCACTCTTTCTCTTCAAGCGGAAGGGCATGAGATCTTCACAGGATGGAAAGACCAACCTTAAACATCTATCTTCAACTATATATTCTTAATAATGTAACTCATGTTGCAAGCTTCCCACAGAAGGTGCCAAACTGTTGCGTGCTAGAAAACTAGTTGCGGTAGAGTAAAAGTATTTGCCTTAGCTTCTTTGGGGAGTCCAGCACATACACAGGTATTTAAAGAGCGAACAATAAAACTCCAAAATTTTTACATGGAAAACCTCAAAAAGAGAGAAAAACCACGGGGCCTAGCCCAGTAAAAAGCTTCCACTATGTGTCTGTTTTAGAGTACAAGATCTTCTCGATACCGGGGTTACATAATTGTATATGAGAAATGGACAACAGCTATGTGACAACAGTCAATTATTGCTAGTAGTAGATGATGGTGAACTATCGATCAGTGAAATTGCGGGAATAATTCGCGAAATGAGAACAATCCGAGGAACAATCCCGGTAGGAGTCATCATGATGGAGGCGGGATCGATGGCGAGGATCAGGTGGCGGTGATGGCGTGGCCGGCTGGGCGACGGCTTGGTGGGACCAATTGTGCTTGGAGGATCTTTAGAGCTCTCTTCCTCTTCTTCCTTGCTTGGACTCTTCCTCTTCTTCCTTGCTTGGGTTCCTCCTCTTCTTCCTTGCTTGGACTCTTCCTCTTCTTCCTTGCTTGGACTCTTCCTCTTCTTCCTTGCTTGGACTCTTCCTTTTCTTCCTTGCTTCAGTTCCTCTTCTTCTTCACTTGCTTCAGCTCCTCTTCTTCTTCACTTGGCCCTCCTTGGTGTGAGGAATGAAGGCCTATTTATAGATGGGAGGAGGGGAATTCTTGTAAATTCATGTAAGGCCCGTACCACTCTCCTCGATCGGACGGCTCAAGATGATTCCTTCGATCATTTGATGTATTTTGAGATTTTGGATGCCCAAATGAAGTCGGAATTATGAGATCTTAGGCTCATTAGATCCGGCTCGTCGAGACGCTCGATTTGACTATAAACATTCCATATTTGAGAGCTATTTTGAGATTTAATTGATGTCCCAAAGATTCTAATGATATTTTAAGTGCTTGATCTCGATCGGTTTTGACTCAAAATCATATCGCTTTCGACATCAAGATTTGTGCTTTGACTAGTCATATTTTGAGAACCATATCAAAAAATTAATCTTCACGACCTTGAAATTGTCCTCCAAAAGTTTCTGGAGTAACATCCAACAACTACTGCGTGAACAAAACTTTAGGCTGCAGAAGATGACCCATTACCATCCAGTGCAGAGAAATGGAGATAAAGAAGGGACTTTTTTTTTCCTCAGAAACTTTCTCATTTTAGTGGCCTCAAACATATTTTTCCTGGTGAAAGTAATAATTTAACATAAAAAAACATGACTTCATAAAACGGATGTAAAAAAAAAGATAAGACTACTATTATTACAAATAATAATAATAATAATAATAATAATAATAATAATAATAATAATAATAATAATAATGATAACAAGAATAATAATATTATTATTAGTGCATTGTTGCATCTACTAGTTACATTACATTAATAAAATCATCCCCATTTTTAATTAACAAAAAATCAAAAATCCTAATAATTTAATTGATTTCTTTTAAAGTAGAAATGCATTAACCAATTAACCTAAGTATAATAAATTGATAAATTTTACCTAATTAATCTCATCATTGACAAAAATGATCATAAAGGAGACATATAGGTGTCTGTTGGGCAATTAGGTTAATAATTAATTAATGCCCATTTCTATATTATTCTAGAGTATTTTACTAATACTAAAATTTTGCATAAAAAAATAATAATCGAGAACACTTATAATAAATAAGAAGACTTTAGGCTATGATAATCTAAAATAAGTTACTAGTATAGAGTAGAAGGTTCAAGGATATGTAAAAAAATAAGAGGGCTATAGAGTATACTTTTATGAAAAGAATTATATATTATAAATGTTTATAAATAAGCAAGTCCATTATGTTGTAAATCAAGTTGAAATCTACTCAGAAAATATTAGTAATAAATTCTTCATTCCCTCCACCTATTCTCCCATCCACTATCATTTTCTCCTATTGGTCAATTAACAATTATTCTTCTTTCATAATTTCAAATATTTGATCATTTATTTAGTGTTGTAGAAATCATCTAACCTATTTGCAATTGTCAACTCCAACTGCTCCCTGATTCCAATCATCAACGAAGAAAACTACCACTTTATGTCCATCAAAATGAAGACCAATTTTTTCTTTCAGAATTTATTGATGATTGTTGAAATGGGATTTACATATTTTGGAAGAAACCTCATCTCTTTTGGCTTATCAAAAGAATACACTTGAATAAAGTCAACAAAAACACTTTCAAGCATTATTTCCATTATAACAAGTAATGACATATGATATCTTTCCATGAATCATGAGTGAAATAATAGCTAAACAAGCCTGAGACACATTGCATGAGGAGTTCCAAAGAAAAATCATATTATTATTCTAGAATGAGACAATTTGTTGGTTCAAAGAAAAATCACAATGGCAAAAGTATAATAAAATTTTGAGCATACTGAAAATGCTTGTCACTTGAAGAAAAATTATCAAACTAATTTATTACAATAGAAAGAAGATGATAAAAATCTTTTATATGCCTCCCAAGTTATATTTGAAAAAAAAAGATACAAGTGTATACCCAAAGTAGCGGATAGGCCTAAGTGACTTGACAAGCCTGATTATTGAGACAAACATACTTGTCATAAAGGGTACTCAATAACGAGGCTACCAAAATAAGCATACTCGCTGGAAAGGGTATCCGACAATGAAGGATTGACATGAGCCACTGAGTTGAGGACTTAGAGAATAAAATAATGGCTTAGAGAATAATTCATGAATCTACTCACTAGTACTAGGAAAATACTCAAAATGATAAGATGAACATTCCTCTCAACTCAATCCTTACTTGCATATTCGCATTACGGTGGGCTACTTGTCTCTATTGTCTGCTAGGTCTATATCTGCTTACATGTATACCCGCAACTAGTCTAAACGGGCATCCACTTGTACTTCGTTTACCTTATATATATATATATATATATATATATATATATATATATATATATATATATATATATATATATATATATATATATATATATATATATATATATATATATATATATATATATATATATATATACCTAGTATTATAGATGGGGAACTCCTCTTTTATAGAGGGACTTTTTTTCTTTTCTCTAGGCATATATTCTTTGTACTCTAATTTTGAGGAATAAAATTTATTATTTTTCTTTGACTTCTCTACCTATCTTCCTATATATTGTATTTCTATCCAACCTTTATTTTCTAGGTATCTTAAAATGTTCATCCTCCTTCTATGAAAAAAAAATTAGATTTGACATCATTTTAGGTGCAATGAGCATGGATAAGGTTAAGAACTAGAAGCTAGATATAAAGCAAAGTAGGACCCTCAACATGAGATCACTCATCGAACATGTAGCAGAATATTCAATGCACAACACAATAAGATTTGTGAGACATGGAAGGCATAATTACTTTCCTTGTATAAGTGATCATAGGGAAACCACACCGTGAAGAACCAAACCTAAAGAGAATGAAGAATCCATGAGATTGGCTACTCATCGAGCTCACTGAGAAAGAAGAGATCTATCTAAGGTTTTTAGCGCTGATGATGAATCTTATGAAACAAATGAAAAAGAAAATGTGCAAAAAAAGTAGTCACAACCAACTAATGCTTTCTCCTTGAAGATCACTAAAGCTCCCCCTCCTCACAGGTTCAAGACCACATCTTGAACCATATAGATAATATATCCAACCGATCATATAACATATTTCATGTCAACCACATCATTATTTGACTTGGATGACACGATGAAGTGTCGACTTTTCTTCACCAATTTCAAAGCATCTATCCTTAGATGATTTTTGCATCTTGTTTTAGGAGTTATAACTTCATTTGATGGTTTTAAAAGAATATTCACCACACAATTCACTAGAGCTCAGAAGTCACTAAAGAGTTTCCAAGCTTTCCTACACATGAGGAAAGAACTTAGCGAGTTTTTAAGGAAGTCTATTACTCACTTCCAATGAGAAATGCAAGAAGTTAAAGGTCTGAAACCCACAACACTAGCTCAAGGATTGAAGGTGGGGCCGTTCAGATATGCTTTAGAGCTCCAACAAGCCAAAACACTTGTTGAATTACTAGAGCTATTGAATAACCTTGTAAATGCTGAAGCGTATAATGAAGTTGTCCAATTAGCATTGCTAACTAGGACTATAGACCCATTGAAAATGTATACCCAAAGTAGATGGTAGGCCCAAGCAAGCTTATATGTTAAGATGAGTATACTTGCATAAAGGGTACTCGATAACCTAGAATAATTATTCTCATCAGAAGGAGGGTCTAATGACGGAAGATAGATCTGACTCAACAGGCCCAATGACTTAGAGAATACTAACCTAATGACAAAGCATAATCTGACTCATTGGTATCTAGTGACTATGTAGAAGAATAATATGACTACTCTCCTCTGACCCAATCTTACTTGCACACTTGCTAGATAATGGGCTACTCACCCCTATCAGTCGATGGACTTATACTCACTCACCACCATTAGCTTAGGTGGGAATAAACTTGTATTAAATTTACCTTATATAATTTTTCTATATATGATCACCCCTTGATATTATAAAATGGGGGACTTCTTTCTAACAGGGGGACCTTTAGACTCTCATTCTAGATCCCTATATTCTATACTCATATTATGAGAATTGAGTAATAAAACTATTACTTCCCCAGTAGTTTCAACTTTCTATCTTCTTCTAGCAATGTTTCTGAACCCTATTTCCCGCATCTTATAAAGTTCTTCTTCAATTTATGGACAAATTTGAATTTAACATCTATTTAGGTGTGGTGAGTGTGGGGAGAGGGCTTGAACTAGAAGCTAGAAATAAAGCAAAGTAGGACCTTCAATGTAAGATTGCTTGATAGAAATAGAGTAAGATCTCCAGTAATTCATAACTCAATAGATATGGAGGATAAGATCATAGGCTTAGTGTAGGAAACCATCTAAAAACCACACTTTGATAAGATAAAACCAAAGAAGAATGAAGGATCCATGGGATGAGCCACTCTCCGAGCTCGGGTAGAAAGAAGACACCCATATATGGTCTTAGCTCTCATCCATCCAAAATCTCCAATTCAGAGGATAAATCCTATGACATTAATAAAGAAGAGAGTGTATCAAAGAAGTAGTTGTAGCCCACCAACACTTTATTTGTATTGATTATAGAAGCTCTCCCTCTTTATAAGTTCAATATCCCACATATTAAATCATACAAATGTCAGATAGATCCCAACAACTATATATTATACTTCAAGTTGACCACATCACTACTGCACTTAGATGATGCAATGAAGTCTCTATTTTCACACTTTCAAAGAATCGGTCAGTAGGTGGTTCTCGTGCCATTCTTTAAGAGTCATTACATCATTCGACTTTAAGAAAATGTTGCCATAATTTAATTCGAAGCCCAAGAGTTCTAAAATCTTTTGCAAAAGAGGTAGGAACCTTTTGAGTCCCTAAGAAAGTTCATTACTCATTTCCAATAAAAGATGATGGAAGTCAAAGATCTAGAATCCACTGTCGCTTAAGTGGCAGTCACTCATGGCTTGAAAGAGGGGCCTTTTAGGTAAGCCTTGAAGCTCTAGCAACCTAAAGCACTCGTCAAATTACTAGAGCTAGTGAATAATCATGTTAATGCTGAAGAGCATAATGAAGTGGTCTAACCAATATCATTGAATAGGATAAAATACTTACTTTAGAGGCTTTTGGAATGACTACCCGGGGAGGGATATTGAAGAGAGAACAAATAAAGAAGGCAACTAGAAGTACTAGAGTGAGGTTTCAAAAACATGACTACTGCTATTTAGCTGCATAATTTGCTCTACACATCGAGTGCCCATGGTAGAGCTTATAGAAGCAATCCAAAATAAAGATTATTTCAATTGAACACCACTTATAAAGGCTGATGGAGTGTGTGATCAGTCAAGTTATTATGCTTATCACCATGATCATGGCCATGACATTAAGAAATGTCACGATTTGAAGAGTTTAGTGGATAAGTTGATAAAAGAGGGAAAGCTCAAGGAGTTCATAAGGAGAAAAGACAAATAAGTCATCAAAGCTAGCAATGAGCCTATATATGTGCATACTGTTCACATTATTGGAGTCATACTCACTATCTTTGGGGATGATGGTGACTCTTCTAAGAAGGTGAGTATGAAAAGGCTACGATATGTAGAAGTGAATTCAACATCCATGATGCGCGCCCTCTACTACCATCATGCTAGTAAGCATTTCTGAAAGGGATAGACCCACTATTTGGAATCCCTACAATCATGTAGTTGTGGTGATAGCCATTATCGCTAATTATTAGGTAGAGAGCATTTTAATTGACACAAGGAGCTTGATCAATATCATTTTAAATTAGTCTTTGATAAACTGAGCTTAGAGAATTCCAAACTCACACCCATTGGAGAACCACTATATAGTTTGTTAGTAGAGCATAGAGAAATTAATGGGATTAATACTCTCCCCACTATTTGGAGAAAAGGTAAGAAGCAATTCATAGCCATAGTAGACATCATCATAGTAGAGGCCCCCACTACTTATAATGCTATCTTCACTTGATCTCTGCTCAACACATTTAAAGCGGTGGTGTCAATGTATCATGTAGCTATCAAATTTCCCACCATAGTAGAAGAGATTACTATCAAAGGGAACCTCAATCAATCCCATGTGTGTTACTTGAAAACCTTAAGTAGGACTGTGGTGTTTTAATTTGGAGTCATTCTGGACACCACACAAATCTTAGGGGGTATTTATTTAAGTTATTAAGTATGACATTAAGGTATGATGTATCATCTCTAAAGATAGAAACATCAGCCTACAATAGAACTAATCATCTAATAAGAACTCCTAAGGTAGATGGGTCTTTGTATATACTAGAGATCTTTTCACTATTTTATATGAAAAAGCAAAGCAGGGTTTATTTTATGTTGGGATCTTTAGTTCCCTATGAAAGCAAGCTTCCATAGTTAATTACATCCTAGAAAATGAGAATTTCTAATGAAAACTCTTGATTAAAGTTGTCTATTAATATTTCTAAAGACTTCAAAGTTAGACTATCAAAGGATTGGGTATTTTTATAAATTAAGTGAGAAAATTCAATTTGAAAGACTTATTTTTAGATTCCAAAGGAAGTTAAGTAAAGAGCACTCATAATACTAGGAAGCCTACTGAGTGCTCCACTCTACCCTATAATGAGGCTTTATATATTAGAAAGAGATAATTTATTTTCATTTGAGTTGAAATTTCATTAGAATGCGAGGGCATATAATCCATCAAAATAAGATTGTAGAAATGCCTAAGAGGTGAGGACTTATGCTCGTAACCTGAAATAAACAAGCAACCTCATATCTTAAATATTTGATGCTTTAACACAAGCCAAAAGAATGACCTAAATCTAAGCAAAAAATGAGACATAGTGGTTAACCTCCATAAGAGAGGATAAATCCTTCCCGACTCTTCTTGACTTACAATCTTCTAGAGTGGACGTCAGTTAACACCTCCTATGCTTTAAAACCATGTAGGCTAGTCTTATGTAAGTGCAAGATAGCTAAGTTGTTATTTAGTTAGGAAAGAGACTAGAGTCCTAAACTCACTCCCTAAGAGACTAGATCATGATTGGTATGAAGACATAACTTAAGCTAAATGCAAAATTTTGCAATCTTTTATATCATTTTGACACGTTGATTTGGATAAAGGCTTAGGAAAATTATGCCTAAATGCATGATGAAATGAAATTATTGCCTAAATAAGCGAGAGGAGGTGTTTTGCACTATAAGGGTTGCCCTGCAATTCAAGCATCCATCATGCAAGAGTGGAGACCCTCCCTATTCAACAGTGAAACAAGATATTATGCATAGTGTTAGAACATATATCATTCAACTAAGGGGTTACTAAATCTTTTAATTATTTTGATTATAGCCTAGGATTTTTAAAGTGAGGTTATGAATTATATTTAAAATTTAGTTATGAGTTGTTAGTGAGGGTAGAATAATTAATTTTATCTTAAAGAGTCTACGACATTTATGCCACACATTGAAATATCAAGCTTAAGAAACCTATGAAAAGCATGTCATTTTTATTGCATAAACTAAACATGCCAATCAAGCATTTCTTTGATTTCGTAAAAGAATAAGAGGTGTGGTACCATATACACCCCAAAAAATAGAGAAATTAATTGGGTAAGCTCTACCATTATATAACTTGAATTACAAAAGAATATTACAGTTACAATTGAATGAATACTATGGGTGTCTTCATTCTTCATCTTTTCCTTCTCTTCTTCTTCTTTGGGTTTAGATCCTAGCTTCACAGAGCCTCCTAAGACTTTGCCTTCTAGCCACTACTCATCCTAAAACCCCATAACACTAAGCCTAATTCCTATTGCAAAAATTACATATTTATGGAAAGTAAAATCTAACTACACATGCAAAATAGATGTTAGCTAAGGCACCCATACAAACCCAAGCAATTTATATTCCATAAATTTGGACTTAACACCCTGCACATAGATAACCAAGCCCACCTATCCTAAATGTGGATTATGTAAAGGAGGATAAACAACCTACAAGCAAAGGTATTTATATTTATTATTACAGTGGCCCTCTTTAGCATAATCCCCTCTAGAGAATATCATTAGGCTAATAATGGCCTAACATCTAGTCTACGCATAAATAATCCTAACATTAAATCTAAAACATTACATCATAAAATAAAACATGACATCACAACATACACCATCCTAGAAGTGGTAACTTAGTATTCTAATGTGTGCTTGCTTAGTGTGGTGTGTCTTAATAGGCTTTAAGATTATGATCATCTAAGCTTGGAATTGTTTAAGTTAAACATTAGGGGTGTTTTCACTTCAAGTGATTAAAAGGATTGATTAATTTTAATTTATATTTTCTTTTATTTCATTTAACATTTACTTAGAATCTAATTATTATAAAGAGAGGAAAGAGATTTGACCCTCTTTATCCCTACCTTAAATTATTTTCTAAAAGAATGTTATTGTGATTTTTGGTTTTGTTTTAGTGAATGATTTATTAAATATTTTATTAATCCTATATTTAAGTTAATATTAAAGAATCTTATTAAAATATGAAAGGCATCTTAAGATTAATGAGATTGAATTACTATCACAGATAATGTTTTATCATTCCTTTTCATCATCAATAGCATATATATGGTTTTGAACTTAACATACCTATACATGTAATGTATTTTTGGCACACTTGAATGATTACTAATGACTGTATTTTGGTAGAAAAGATAGATTCCATTCCTTAGCTAAGTTTACGTAAACATGTATTAAAGATTTAAGCAAATACATGTCATTGTTACTCCAGAGAAGTGAGGTAATCTAAGACCTCCTTGGGGCTACGTAAAGCCTCGTATTCTCTGGATGTCCATACTATATACATATTAACATTCAAACAAATATAAACATACACATGAATCATGAAAATAGAAAAATTCCTTAACATGTTTAAGCAATAAACAAAGTAAATCACATAGAATATTTATAGCCAACATCAATTTAAATCTTCATCATCAATTTATTATTTTGAAAATAATTTGAGATTTATTAGTGATAATAGCTTTGTCATATAATAAGATTAATCCAACACATGCAACTTACACATAATTAAATTCAATTGATTCTTTTATTTGAAAACATGAATGCATGATATCACATGACATACAAATTTATAATGATTGAAAAGGAATAATTAAACATTGGCAAATGATACATTCAATCACATTAATTCCTAAGGACAATCAAGTTAAATAAAATCATTCAAAATGAACCAAAGTTGTTATGAAGTTTGATTTTTAATTTGAGTTATTAAACTTATATGTGGTGGCTAGTTCAAAAAGAAAGCTTAGGGACTCACATCTTCTTAAGCAAAACCTACATCAAGGTAGCTTACTAGTCATGCAATATGACATTCCACACTGACAAGATGCTTATTGGTTTGTAGTGGTTAACTTAGGAAGAAAGCATAGGGACTCACATCCTTCAAAGTAGAAATAACCATCAGGGAGACACTAGCCAAGTAGTGGATCAAGCCCGACTTAGAGCATTTACTAAGTGAGGGCCGCTGGGGGTCTTATTTCAATTTAAGGTAGCCCACAAATAATTGAATTTGTGTTTGATTTTGTTTGTGTTTATGTGCAATTTTATGTTTGTGATGTGATAATGAAGGATAGGATGCTACTTGGGTTCTCTTATACCTAGCCTAAACACACCATGAAAGTTTGGTTAATTTCAAAATATTTTAATTTGGAGAGAAGTTTGATTATAATGGAATTTTATTGATGGAAAATTATTTTGAACATTATTTATGCATAGTATTTATTTAGGTAAAGCCCGTTGATAAAAATCATTAGGAATTCACCTTTATGATTGATGAGTTGGTAGGATCCACCTTGCTAGGCCTTTTCTATGGCAAAAGGGCCTCCCCAAGTAGGCACAAACTTGCCTCCCATCATGTAATGGGCAACAATTAATCTTCTAAGAACTAAAACAAGCTCTCATACTTGAAAAGCTATAGGGTGGACCAACTTGTTAAGAGCTTGAACCATCTTTGCCATGTATAACTCAAGGTTCTGGCATGCTCACAAGTGCCTCTCCTCCAAATCTTTGAGTTCTTCTAACCATAGCTAGGCATTCTATTTGGTTATGATTTTGCTACCCACAATAATCCGTAGTAACAGGAGTTGAACTTCTAATGGTAGAATGGCATCAGATGCATACACTAGGAAGATTGGGGTAGACTGTGTTGGAGTTCTGTAGGTAGTGTGATAAGTCCACAAAGCTTCAGCTAATAGATCATGCCACTACCGCTTATTATCATCGAGTGTCTTCTTAAGTATTTGGATGAGAGTTTTGTTGAAGGCTTCTACTAAATCATTCGCCCATGGGTAGCAGATAGTAGAGTATCTCCAATCTATGTTGTGTCTCCGAGCAAGTTATTGATTTTAGTGCTCTTAAAGGCAATACAATTATCAGATATGATTTTGCTAGGTATCCCAAATCTATATACAGTATGGTTCCTAAAGAATTAAAGCACATGTTGACCTTTGACCTCCCTAAGCAGAATCTCCTTCTCCCACTTAAAAAAGTAATCAGTAGCTACAAGAATGAATGGGTGACCCTTGGATGAAGGATGGTCAATTGAACCCACTATGTTGGTGCCCCAACACTCAAATGGCCTTGAGGCCAATGTTAAATGTAGAATATTAGGATGATGGTGTAGGATCACTCCATGTACTTGGCATTCATGCAATCGCTTTGCTACGTCCATGCCATCCATGATCATCATTGGCTAGTAGTATCTGAGTCTCTTGATTTTGGCTTTAATTTTATGACCAGATTGATGAGCTCTGCATAATCCTGAGTGTACCTCAGCCATAATTTTATGGGCCTCGTGTTTGTCTAAACAACATAACCACATATAATTGAAGGATCGTCGGTATAAGACACCATCCATGAGGGCATAGGAGAGTGTCCTTTGCTTCACCTCATGTGCTTGAGACTTCTCTTGAGGTAGTTTGCCTTTATTTAGGCAATCCATGAAGGGTTTCCTCCAATCCAGTTCTTTGTCCTTTTTGGCAATGAAAACCTCCCCTTCAAGAGAGTATTTATCAATGAGTTCAACATCAATAAAAGGCAGAACTTATCTATTGTGGACCTTTATTGATAATGACTTATCTTCCAAACACGATAATTCCTTGGCAAGCTTTACTAAGGTATAAGGTATGACCTTTTCTCCTTGAGGAATCTTGTAGATTGTGACCTTTAGGATTTGAACTAACAACTCCATAGTGTACTTATGGTAGTGATGGAGTTTAGGCTTTAAGACCTTATAGGACCCAACGATCTAGTTGATAACTAGTTGAGAATCCCCAAATATTTTGATATTACAGCTGGTGAAATGTCTTACTCTATGTGAGACTCATATTTGGCTTTGTTATTGGTTCAAGGCTAGGATAGATGATATGAGAATCTCATCATATCATGGTCTAGCATTAGGAGGACTATTCCTACCCCTGCTTTGCCAGGGAGAGTAGATTTGGTTCTTGTCCTCTTTGAGAGGAAGCTGCACCATCAAAATAAATCTCCCAGTGGAAAATGCTTGTATCTATCAAGTTCATAATTTATTCATTGGAGAGATCATCACTGAGCAAAGAATTTGCAGGAAGTAGATGTGCTACTAAGAAATCTATGAGTTCTTATCCTTTCACCACACGGAGGGATACAAATGTGATGTCAAACTACCACAAAATCATAGACTAACATGCCAATCATCTGGATAGCATCGGCCGAGTCATGAGATATTATAGTTGGTTGATTTTATAAAGTAAGTTTATTTTATGAGAGAGCATATAATGTCATACCTTTTGAGTTGCAAATATTAAAGCTAAGCAATGCATCTCAATGGGTGGATAGTTTGCCTCAGCAGGTATTAGATAATGGCTTAGATAGTAGAGTGTATTCTCTTTCCCCTCATCGTTAGCTTGGGCAAACAAAGCACCAAGAGAGTCATCTAATGTAGTAGTGTAGAGTATTAGAGGTTTTCCTAAGATAGGGGCAGCTAGGACTAGCAGCGTCATGAAGTATTGCTTGATGTTCTTAAAGCCATGTTGGCACTTATCATCTGACTTGAACTTGGCATCCTTCTTGACTAGTACTAAAAATGGTTGACATCTACCTGATAAGTTGGACACATAGTGTCTTAGTTATGCCTACCTCCCTTGAAATGATCTGAGTTGGGTTAGACATTTAGGGAGTGACATTTCCAATATTGCTTTAATCTTCTCTGGGTTGATTTCAATTACGCGACATCGGACAAGAAA
This sequence comes from Cymbidium sinense, assembly GCA_021442155.1. Classification (NCBI taxonomy): domain Eukaryota; kingdom Viridiplantae; phylum Streptophyta; class Magnoliopsida; order Asparagales; family Orchidaceae; genus Cymbidium; species Cymbidium sinense. The sequence goes on along the minus strand of CM038218.1, from coordinate 144,759,657 downwards.
CCCAAGAAACTTCCTTGAAGTTATTCCGAATACGCACTTCAGAGGGTTCATTTTGAGGTTGTATTATCTTAATCACTTGAAAACTACCCAAATTGGTCAAATTGGACCCAATGATGAGTTGAATTATGTTTAATTATTATTTCTGCATAATTTTAGATAATTAATTTGATTTGGGTTTAAACCTAATATGGTCCATTTAGGCTCATTTAGGTCAAATGACCTATTTAGCCTAATTAAGGCCTTATTGGATTTCTATTCTCTTAAATTCATGTCTAAACATGAACATATTATCATTTTGATCATTGGGGATGATTTTATTTGGTAAAATTTTGTTGGGTTAACCTTTAACTTGGTGGGACCCACTTAAGTCAAACCTATGTTAAATAGGTTGACCATTTTTCAATCTTAATTTGGATTTGAATTTATTTATGCTTTTAATTTGCATTTCTTGATTTGATTTTATTTTGATTTTGCTTAAGGAACTCTGTAGCTTTTCTTGAGGTAAAAGCCTCTTGTGTTTTCTTCCCTCCTTGGTAGTGGGCTAATTGATGTCCTTGGAAGCTAGCTCTAAGAATCCTTAGGTGTTTAACAGTTGTCCAAAGCTTGAGGAGGTAGAATGCTAAGGGAATAAAGGATTGAGAAAATTGGATTTGGCTTCATGCAATCCCTCTTTGCCATGGTATATTCCATCATTTTGGATGCATTTGGCCTCGATTAATCCACTTGGTTTTGGTTGCTAATCATCCTAAATTTATTTTAGGTTGGGATTGAGTGCATTCTAAGGCATTAGGTTTGAACTTGGGCTCAATTATGCCATTTAAAGAATTTTCATGTAAGTTGAGCTAACTCATTTCATTTGGTGGATTAAGAGTAAGTTAATGCTTCAATCACATCAATTTGATCCTTTATGGAGCTTAAAATTAATGGATTTCATGGAATTTGCAATTATCCAAGACTTCATTCCATATTAAAACCTTTATGGCTTAAGTAGGTTGGCTTGGATTGGATTGTGTCAAATGGCTTATTTGGCTCAATTACAGTGTATTTTCTTTTCAATTATGTTGATCCAAGGATTTAGAATGTGTTGGATCAATCAATTTCATTTACTTAAGGTTTAAAACCCAATTTGGTCCATCTTAGTCTTATGGGTTAAGCTTGGGCTCGGTTTGAATTCGATTGAATCAAATTACCAACTTTAAAATAATTAGATTATGTTTGGACTCCAAGCATGGGTAAGCACATGTGTAAGCTGATTTGAAGTGGTTAATTTCATTTGATTTTAATTTTAGTTCAATTTGAACCCATTTGACACAAATTGGGCTTAATGGGTTAGGTTTGGGTTCATTTGGGTCAAATGATCAAATTGGTCAAATTGGAACCAATTGTGGGTTGAATTATGTTTAATTATCATTTCCACATAAGTTCAGACAATTAATTTTGGTTAGTTTTGATTTGAATTGGGTTTAAACCCAACATGGTCCATTTAGGCCCATTTGGGTCAAATGACCTATTTAGCCTAATTAAGGCCTTATTGGATTTATATTCTCTTAAATTCATGTATAACCTTGAATATATTTTCATTTCAACCATTTGAGATGATTTTATTTGGTCAAATTTTGGTGTATTGACCTTTGACTTCATGGCACCCACCTAAGTCAAACCTATGTTAAATGGGTTGACCATTTTTAACCTTAATTTGGATTTGAATTTATTTATGCTTTTAATTTGATTTCCTAATTTTATTGGATTTTTATTTTTATCTATTATAATTTAGTTTGAATTTCTTTAAGCTTAAATGGTTTTAGGATAAAATAAGGTAATTAGATTAATTAGCCTATTCACATTAATCTAAGTTCAAATACATTTTAGATTCCAACTGTTTTGGCTTGGCTAAAACTACCAAACAAAGGTCTAGACAATGATTGTCTTACTTGTTTCTTATAGGCCTTGGGAAGACCTATCGAATTTTATTCTAGGACTACCTGAGCTCACATGATATAACATTTTTGTTGTAGTGGATTGGTTCTCAAAAATGGCTCATTTTTTATCTTGCTCAAAAATAAATGATGCTTCTTATATTGCCAAATTATTTTTAATGTAATAGTGCAACTCCATGGTTTTCCCTTAACCATTAATTCTAAAAAAGATGTTAAGTTTATCTCATATTTTTGAAAAATATTATAGAATTTATTAGGTACCAAATTAAAATTTTTTTCTACCTTTCACCCACAAGCTGATGGACAGACTGAAGTGGTCAATCGTACTTTGGGAAACTTGCTTAGATGCTTGGTAGATAAAAATTATTGGGATTTATATTTACCAACTTGAGAATCTGCTTATAATAGTACTATCTCATGCATTTTCTAATGCAGCATTCTCATTTGCTAAAGACTTTCAAAATCTCCATGAAGATATAAGAAATAAAATTACTATAAGTAATAAAAATTATGCTTCTAAGGAAAATCATAATTGGTTAGCAAAAAAATATAACGAAGGTGATTATGAATTGATTCGCATTCAGCCTAAGCATTATTAAACTGCTAAATATAAAAAATTACATACATGAGCTTGTGGTACCTTTAAAATTCTTAAGAAAATTACAGCTAATACTTATCACTTTAATTTTCCTGCTAATATGCTCATTCATCAAGTTAGCAAACCTTAATGTGAAGCATTAAGTTTCCTTATTATTTTATATCATCCACCTGTTTCACATGGATTCAACCACCTCACATGTCATGCTTTGAATTTTTAAATTCAAATTTTTAAATATGGAATTTCTAGAAGGAAATTAAAATTATATAATTAAAAAAGATAAAATCATAAAATGGGCCTTAGCAGGTTAATGAGCTAAGCCTTCTTTTTTCTTGAATTTTCTTGGGATTTAGCTTGAGATCTTGTAAATAGACCTTGAGCTTTAATTTATTGATCCACATAATGTTCTATATCAATGCACCTAGGCTTAATTGAACTCTACTCCCTAGATTTGAAATCTAAATAGTATTCTACTAATTATGGGGCTAGAGTCTCCAAATCCAGGGTCAACCATGTGTCTTTAGTCGGTGGCTTATTCTTCCAACAAACTAGAAAATGATATTCATAATCTAGATTAATGAGTGTTTCCAGTGATAATATAGTTAACTTGAAAGAAAGAAGGCTTCTGCAAGTATGATGTTATATCTTCTGCTAAAGAGTTAGACTAAACAAGAGGAGTGTGGCTACCCACCTTTCCCTCCATGTTTTAAATTCAGTTTCTTTTGAAAGATTATTAATGGCTATAAATAGCCCACCATGCTAGAATGAAAGGAGATCTTTCGAAAATTATAAATTACTTGAGTTGCTCTTGTGGTTTGAGAGTTTGGTGGCCAAACTTTGACAATCTTTGGTGAGACTGCTAGTTATCCAACATATCTTTCTTTTCTCACTTCCAATACCAAAAATAATTTATTTTAATTTTTCTCATACCTAATAACATCATCTCCAACTGTACACTAAGCTTTCTATCCTCCTCCATAAGCCTTCCTTTCAGTCAATAAAACCTCTACTTTATTGATTATGACCTAGTCTTAGTCCTTACACCAAACCAACCATTTAAACTCTATAAGTCCCAATAACCTACTCCAAATCATACACAAATATCTTAACCTAAACCTCCTCAAGTATTTGTAGCCATTTACCTCACTTAAATCTCATACCTAATTTAGCCCAAATTGAACTAGTTTAGGTATGGTCACTATCATATTGTTATACACCCTTCATTATCCCACCAAAACTTCAAACTATATCTTTAGATATTAATCTAAAGATTTATGGCTATTTAATTCTCCCAATCTCACCAAAAAAAGAACACACACCTCCATTATATAGGGCTACACCCTAACTCGAGCTAGGTGGGAACCAATGACCCAATTTCAAACTAAACCCCATATATTAAATATAATTGATTACATGCCACCCAAAACTACAAAATTATCCAAACCATACCCCATTGGTGTTCAATTTGGCCAAGTGACTAATGTGACCCATTTAGGCCTAAAGGGGACAAACTCAAAATTAATTCAAACCATTTGAAATTGAACTTACCCAAACTTCTTAAAACATTATTTGAGATTGATTGAGGTCTCATTAGGACTTAATTTGGTTAATTGATCACTTAACCCAAGTTGACCCAATTGAACCATATATGGCCAAAATCAAATCTAATTGAATCCTAGCCAAGGTAAGCCAACCCAAAGCACCAAAATAATTCTAATAATATATTTGGACATTCCAAATGATCAATTTCCATCCCATTTGATCATATAACTAATTTGAACAAACTTAGTCCAATTTGGCCCTAAAGGGTCAAATTGAACCAAACATTAATCCAACCCAAATTAAACCAAATTGACTTCTATAAAAATTTCTAAGATGATTATTAATCATATTCCAACATCTAATTGAAACCAAATAGGTAAATTTGTCTAGATGACCAACTTAATCTCATTTAACTCAATTTATCCTAAAAGGTCAAATTGAACTATATTTTGATGCAGCTCAAATTGTAACAAATCAATGATTGCAATCAATCACAAAATGATCATTGGTCATCACCCAATATCCAATTGAGTCTAATTGAGTTAATTCAATTCATTAAACCAACTTGACCCATTTTAACCTAAAAGGTCATGTTAAGCCAACTCTTAATTCCATTTAAATTGGATTATACTTGCAATTAATTCCAAATTCATTATTGAACACTCCTTAATAGCCATTTTGATCAACCTAACCTAATTGACCAACTTAGCCCAATTTAATGTAAAGAGTCAAATTAAACTATAGCTCAATCCTAATTAGATTAAATCAATTCAAAGCTTACAATCAACTTCAAATGAACAATTAAACATGACTCAACACCTAATTATGTTGAATTTAACCAATTTAACCAAATTGGTCAACTTGACCCATTTGGCCCATATGATCTCATATGAGAAAAATTCAAATCCACTTCAAATTAAATCAAACCAATTGAACTAATGTATTCCAAATCATCATTTTGACACAATCCCATAGCCCCTAGGGCTCAATCTTGGTCAACTTGACCCAATTGAACCCAATTTGACCTATATGAGTCCAAATGAGCCAAACCTAACCAAACTTGACATGACTCATCCTTACAAGTCTCTTGGCTTGTGCCTAACCCAAAGTGAACTCGATTTAGTTCAAACTAAGTATATCAAGGGTTCTAAAAAGAACAAAATCCCAAAAGAGAAAGGTTTAACTCCTTCATTTATCCAAGGTATCCAAATTAGCTTGCCTTGAGCTCTCCCCAATTGACCCAAGCTGACCCATGGTTGGCTTGTCTAGTTATTGACCAAGGTGAGGTCTCTCTCACATTGGGCCACCCTTGGTTCAATAACATGGGTTTTTCACTTCACTGGCCACCAAACTCCTCCAACTAGTGGAGGAGGTCCATCTCATTAATCCATGTTGTTGGCCCTGTTCATTATCTAACTGGATTCCATGGCCAAAAATAACCCAAATAAGTGTTTCACATTAGGAGGGAGGTATACACCTCTCTAGCCCTCCAAATTCAATAGACACCTTCATAAGCTTCGAAGAGCTAGTCCTCAAGTTTCCTTATATTTTCTTGTGCACCCTATCTCTAGGAAGACCAACTTATTTCTCAGCCCGAACATCCCAAACATTTAACCTCGCCAAAACTAAACCCTAGTCTAATTTATCTCTCCCACACCTTCCTCACACTCTAGAGAGAAATAATGAATTGACAAACACTCAATTTGAGTACTAACAATAGTAGTTTGATCAAACTATGATAAATATGTTGACATGTTTAGTCTTAAAATGGAAAAGAGGCATCCAACCATCTTCTCAGTAGGGCTTTTCCTCTACAAAGTGAAGTTACCTCATTCAAATTCACTACTACTCTTGATCTCTTTCGAGGTATAGCTTCTAAACCATAGAAATCCCCATAAATGCTAGTATTAGCAATTCATGTAGATCACACCATAGGGAACCTCACATTTTTATTTATTTTTTATCTTAATGGGATTTGAACATGAAATGAGACATGGTTGGCTCGAATCAAGCGATAAAGGATGAATGGTGTTCATCTCTCACCGGAGGAGAATGATGAATCACGGGCCACCCATCTCATGTGATTAAAATGGATGATTAATTTTGTTTGAAATTATTTAATTTGAACTTTTAAAATTGAGGGATTAATCTTGATTATCCTATCTTTGATCGAATGGTCTAGAACAAAATTGCATCCACTGCTACCAAGTTAGCAACCATAGGGGATGATTTAAATAACTAATCGTATGGCGCTATGTGTAAAGTGCAGCTGGCTCTGCAGCTAACTGTGTAATTTATTTAATTAAGGGTTTAAAATGTGACTAAATAGCTAGAATTTTTAAAAAACATGTCTAATTATAGAAAAATCTAAATAATATAAATAAAGTTATTAAAGCTTAGTTAGAGGAGAATCTAAGGAAAAAATAAAAACCCAACTATTATTAAGTGGATAGTTAATAATTAGGGTTTGAATATTTTCATTAATTTTGTAATTAGGCCTTAATTACATGTTCAATTGGTTTGGGAGTTTTAGTGAATGTTCTATAGGATAACCTCTGGCCCCCATCATTATCTTGAGATAATGGAAAGAATATATTGGAACATTTATATTTTTAAGCCATAATTAGCCATTTTGGGTGTTTGTAAAATAAATTTAATTAGGAAAATTATAAAAATTATCATAGTTTATTAAATATGTATTAGAGGCTTAATGGTAATAAGAGAAATTTATTAGGACCTCTAGTCTTAATTAATTTTTAAAATTACCACTAAGTGGCTTTAATTAATTAAAGAATATATTTATTAACATTGAACATAGAAAATTCATAATTAATTGCACAAATCTTCAGTAATTACCAAATGAATCCTCTTTATGGTCAACTTAATCAATGTAATTAAAATCCCCAAATGGTTTTGGGTATTTTAAGAGTAAATTATTAATTTCTCTTAATTAATTAATTAATCATAGAATATTAGCCTAAACATCATGAAATATTTTACTTATTATCTTTTATGTTATCTTGCATATCCATGAATTTTAGCATAATTTTGGGACTATGGATTATGATTAATTAATTTTTAAGGTGTCATGTATTAATTTGATTAAATAATTATGAAACTTAATTAATTTATAAAAATTATTATTTCACCTCTTAATTTTAATTAATGACCAGAGGGTTTGTTGAAAAAAAATTCATTACTTTATCTCCTCGATAGTTCTAATTAAGTATAATTAACATGTAAAAAATATTGATTAAACTTAAATGACATTATTTTCATATGAAGACTCTTAGAGTTTAATAGCTTACATTCACTTTATGATGTTTGGTATTTTTATCCAACTTATGAATGGATAGTTAATTCATGCTCATGTTTAAAGTTAAATCTTATATGATATATAATTAGTATGAATATTATTATTAAATCAAAAATAATATTCCTAAATCAAAATATTTGCAAATCTAAAATTAATTAAAGTAAATGAAACTCCTATTATAATTTATGTATGGAATTTTGAGGTCATCATAAATAACTCATCTCTTTAGTTTAACAAAAGCACATACCTAAAAAGTGATATAAAAAATACACATGAAAAACAAATCTTTGTTTTTACTTTATAATAGAAAGATTATAAAATTTATTTCACCAATATCCATGTTTATATTAAAAGTGTACATGGCCCTTTCCTTGTTGGCCCTTTAGAATTCCTAGAGCACTAGAAGAAAACATTTACTCTTATGACCAATTACTTAATATGCAACATAAGTGGCATTTCTAAATTGGTTGCCTCTAAACATCTTTAAACTTTAGTCGGATGTCATAAACTTGATTCTCTTATAGTGTTGGAACCAATGGTTCACTAGGAGAAGGTTAATAAATATAGAAGGAGGTTTTGCAGCTTCAACATCTATTCTAATCGCAATAGCAAAATTTTGTTCTTTTGGAAAAACCACTTGCACATTCAATTACATATTGATGACCAACCCACATTTCTTACATGTCTCCATGACATATAATAACTACACTACCCTTATCACTTTTATTTATATTGGCTACTCCAGGGAATCTAGGAAAGACCTTTGGGAAAAAATTCAATGTGTAGCTTCTAATTGCAACACCTATGGGGTTGTGGGTGGTGATATGAACATGATTGCTAACTCTACAGAAGAAGGGCGGGAAAATCAAGCAACTTAGTAATGATAGAATTTTCAGGCTACATCATAGATGTTGGGCTTTTTGACCTGAGCTACTAGTGGATCCCCATTTACTTGGAATCATGGAAGAACCTATGAAAGGCTTGATATATTCTTGTTAATGGCCACTAGAACAACTACTTCTATCTATCTATGGTTAAACATTTGAGTAGGACCAGTTCGAATCATGCTCCCTTGCTCTTTATAATTTATATAATTTCCAAGCCAAACAACCTAGCTTTCAGATTTTTTTAAAATGTGGGTTCACCATCCCTTCTTCTTGGAGTGTTTTAATGAAGCAAAAAATAGACATCCCTTATTCTAATTCCTGGATGAAACTCTAGAAACTCCATAATAATATGGTTACTGTTCTTAGAAAATGGAATAGGGACGCATTCAAGAACATCAACAACAAGGTGGCTATTGCTAAAAAAAAGTGAATACTATTGAGTAAGAAATCTAGCTAGAACTATAATGGAAGATCTCCAAGAGGCTACAATAGAACTATAATCACTAATCAAGATGAAATATGAGTTTTTCAAGCAAAAGTTAGCCATGATCATTTGTGGAGGGGTAGAAATACTCATTTCTATTAGGCCCATATCAAGAAAAATAAGGCTCAAAAGCTTATTACGAAATTCAAGAATAGCTCCAATCAATGGATAATAGACAAATGTGACATTATTGTTGATTACATTGATTACCGTTGACCTCATTTTTGGATGAAGTTAACATTTCTTCTAAAGACAATCTTTATGACTTCTAATCCTAAATTAGAAAGTCTTCTAACTAAGCACTTAGGTCATCACACTTAGTGATCTAATGCACTCTCCTTGGACTAATCTAACTTAGTAAGTTTAGTTAGATTCAACCCAAATCTTCAACCTAAACATACACCACTTTAAATTTTAAATTGATTAAACCTATATTAGGGTTTAATTAGAGAACTTTAGCTAATGATCATATAAACCTGCAGAAATTAAAATTAAATCTAAACCAAACTCAAACTAAATGAAATTAGAAGCATAAAACCATGCTACAAAATTAAATGAATCCAAATCCAAACCAAAGGTCAAAGATTGGTCAACCCTTTTACATAGGTTTGACTTATGTGAGTCCCACCAAGCCATAGGTCAACCCACCAAGATCTGACTAAATAAAACCATTCCAAATAGATAGGATAATGATATGAACATATGTAAACATGAATTTAAAAGAATTTATGTCCAATGTGGCCTTAATTAAGCTAATTAGGTCATTTGACCTAAATGGGCCTAAATGGCTCTTGTTTAAACCAAATCAAACTCACATTTCAAATCAATTGTTCAAAATTGAAATTTGACAAAATATAAAGAACCCATTCATTGGGTCAACCCAATGTTTGACCAAAAAAATTAAATTTAAGCAATTATAATTCAGCCAAATAAACTATTTGAAATTAAAATCAATCAAAATCCAATTACATCAAAATGGACTAAACCTAACGTAAGAACTAAAATTTTAAAATACTTGAAATTTGATTAATGAGTCATTATGATTATATTGACACAATCCAAGCATTAATCCAAGGCTAATCCATCAAATGAGGTAACTTAGATCAAACTAACAAAATAAATTATTAAATGGCATAATTCAAATGGATCTCAACCCAATCTTAAATTAATTCACTTTGGATGCAACCTAATCATTCCTAAACCTAATTAATGTTGATTCACAGCCAAGATTAAGTCACTTAAGCAACCTCAAATAAATCCAAAGACAAGAAGATGCCATGGCAAGTCAAAGGAATGCAAAGTTGATTCTAATGCTATAACCTCATTCCCATTCCACCTCTTTAGCTTAAGCAGGTGTTGGATGGCTACTAAGCCATGTAACTAATTTTGAAGGATTACAACCACCCCAATCAACTAAGAGGAGAAGAAAACCATGCTTAAGAGGCTACGACTTCAATGGTATCTTTCATAAAGGAATTACCAAGTGAAATAGACCATCCCATTACCTTCCTTACCTCACACAAAGTTGAAACCCATTTCCCGATTCCCTTGCCATCGAGGGCCGAGAATGACCAAAGCCGATGGAATCCAAGCTGAGGTTAGTTTAGGAGGAAATTAAGAGGGAGGCAATTCAATTCCTTTGGAACTCAAGATTCCCACACCGTTTCATAGCTATTAGAGTCAACCCCATCATTAGAGATCACAAGGACCAAGGTATGCCATTGACCTCCCTTAAGCTTTTGGGTTTGGTACTTTTGAAGAGAATTTGATCTTAAGTGAGATCAAACCATTTATATCTATATTTTTCATCCATTGATGGATTTTCCATCAAAATCTTAATTGATGATTGGATGGTCGAAATCACATGAAAATGATGGACGGCTCTACCTATGCCATCGCTAAAGGAGATGTAATCTCGCCATCCATTTCTTTTAAAAACGAGAAGATCTAGGATCTCTCATTAAATCTGATAAGTGGAACTGCAAGCTAAATCACAATTGTTCGATCTTCAATCAAACGGTTCGTAATTAACCCATGCTGCCTTTTAAATGCGGATCCATGTTCATCCTACATGGTGGATGATGCGATGTAGGCGGCTATGTGGATCCACATGGATCCGAGCACCGAAATGGAAACTTCAGATTTTTTAAATTAAAAATTAAGAAAAATACTTAAAAATTCAAAAAAATCATAAGAAATTAAATATAAATTCAAAAAATGCAAACTTGGGATAAATGGATTCATTTTAATGAGAGGAATCCATTAAAATTAAAATCACCAAATTTTTTTGGGAATTTTGGCCCTAATTTGGTTTTGAATGAAAAATTATAAACCCCAATTAATCTCAAACGAATAATAAAATTGAAATGAATCTTTAGGGAATTGAAATTCATGTTAAGACACACATTAGGTAAATTTCTTTATACTTTATTGAGCAATAAATCTTAATATTGAAATTTTCAAACCCTAAACCTTCATTTTCATAAAACTAATTAAAAACAAATTAAATAAATAATGAAAATTCATCAAATTAATTCAAAACGCCATAATGTACCCTAATGATCATAAATAAGCCATTAAAACCCGTGGGAACATAATAAATCACAAAATGGCTTAATTAGGTGATTAATTGAATTAATTAATTTGAATTTAAATAAAACACAATAAATCAAAAAAATCCCAACAATTAGTGAACCTCATGGATGCATATTCTAGAGGGGAATCAAGGAAAAATAAAACTCTTGAATAATTTTCACTAAATTAGCTAATTTATGTTTTAATGAAATGATTAAAACCATAATTATACCTTAATTACACATATGATCAAAGTGAAACTTTAAGGAAATCAAATAAGCAAGGAACCCCACTTTCCATAAAAAAAAATTTCAAATCTATTTGAGGATTGAGTATTTGAATTTCTAAATCTCTAAGTAAATTTAAGGAAAATATTAAATCAAAAAAATTACAAAAATTATAAAATCCGTAATATAAATTTAAGACATTATAATTTATATCAAAACACTTCAATAAAATACCTAAGCCAACTGAAAGCAATAGAATCTAAATAATCTTAAGTTAAAGATCATGATTAAAGGGAAATATAAAATTTAATCATATTTAATAGCAATAATTACTTAAACCATAATAATTTCGTTTATAAATTGAAATATAAGTTTCATGGACCTCTGAAATTCTTAAGTTATCAATACATTAAAACCGTTTGGATTAAGGAATGAAATGGAATAAATGCAAATATGAAAGGTTAAGTATAATTAAAACATTAAGCTTAGTTGAATTAAACTTAAAATAACAAAGTAACATAAGGCAAATTTAATACACCAAGGAATAACCTTCCTCTAAATTCCCTAAGTCATGTAAAGGAAAAATTACATTAGGCTAAGTGTTCTTTCCAAATGACATAATGATCATTCCTTTCAAATTAATTAAAGTAAATTAAACCATTCCATAATGAATGAGATATACGATTTGAAATTAATCATCTAAGTATAAATTCGTTAACAAACCTTAAAGAATTTCATGGAATGAATAAATTAAAACAAGAAAGAATCATTAATGTGAAAGAGTTATAGAGTTGAAGAATAATAAATTGAATAATCTTAAACATAATAAATTGAATATAAATTTACTTTAATGAATATTAATGAAAATGAACAAATGAAATTAACTTGAATTGAATGTAATATTTACACAATATAATGAGAAAATTATATGTATTTAAAAAATTAAATAATTGAAATGAAATTAAAATGAAATTATACCCTAAATTAAAATTAATAAAATAAAATAAAAAGGAATATTAAATCAAAGAATATAAAAACTTAATCTCTAAAGTTATACAAGTAAAACAAATTTAATATACAAGTAAAATAAACTTAATAACTTAAAAGATATAAATCATCATAATCAATAAAGATGTAAAATAAAAGTGAATCAATTAAGAATAAATAATAAATATCAATATGTCAAGAAATTATAATGAAAATAAAATCATAATAACAAGTGAACTAACTTAATGAGAAAATGAAATTTAATCAGAATGAATAAAAACCTCAACTTAAAACTAAGCATAACATTGTTGATAAAGAAATAAAAACATAAACCATGAAATGAAAAAGAATAAAGAAATTTAAAACAAAATGAAATAAACTAAACTAATTCAAACCTTCAAAATTTAAAGAAAAGTTCAATTATAATACTTAGCATTTTAGTTAGAGTTTTAGGACGAATCTTCACCTTTGAATAAAGATATCATCCTATTAGGACTTAAGATGTTGAATGGAATGGGCTCCACCCAAAATTGGACCTATTGTATTCTTCATTCTGAAAAATATAATCCAATTTTATCATAATAAAATATAGCTAAAATGTAGACAAAAATTAGTAAATTATTAAATTATTTGAATTGAAATCATCCAAAGGTAAATAAATAAATACTCAAAACCAAAAATTGAAACCTAAAAGCCTAGTAATGTATTGCCACACAAACCTCTTTCTTCACACACTAGAGTTATAAGTCACAAACACTAGACTTTAGTTAGGTTGTTGTGTGCTTTTCTATAGTTTACTATGATGTTGTAATGAGAATTGATTTTGTTATTTTGTGGTGTTTGGATGGCTAGGATTGAATGTCATTAGTCTGATGGTAGGATGTTATTTCAAGAATTAACATTGTCTTCTAGGAGAAGGGACACATAAATAAAAAAATTCTATAATTATTGTTTGTATGCTGAATAGTCCCATAACAAAGCCCATAGACTGGTGGGCTTAGAAAGCAATAATGCTATGTTAAAATATATGTGATCTTTGTATTTTTATATTTTAGGATTTATTTTTGAATTTAAAAATGTAAATTTGAGCATAGAATTAGTTAGGATCTATGGGGTCTAGGATTAGCGAGTTGACCTGCAGGATGGTGAGGTCCCCTGAATTAATGAAGGTCCCAAAGAAAGAGACGATCCTGAAAGATGACCCATAAATCTAGACGGGTGAGTTGTATAAAGGGAGCTCGGTTGCCCATTTTCTTTTCATTTGAGTGTATAGTGATACCCAAAAATATTGGCCTATTTTATAAAATCAATTTTTGATTTATGTTCAACCTATTTTTCTAGGTTTCTTTGTTGTTTTTTGTGATGAATTCTTGGAAGTAGGTTCATAGGAAAAAATTAAAATTTCCAACAAATTAAATTTATTTAAACATAAATAATGTAATTCAAAACTTCACATAAATTTAAAGGGGGGAATAACTTAAAATCAATTAGAAACCAATTAGCTCTTGAAAATCATGCAATCATATTACTTCAACTTGAATTGGGAAACTTCTATCTTTGCACATAAGGGTATCATCTCGAGGATGATCACCTTCTTAGGGAAGCCTACTTTATTTATTATTTATTCTTACTCAATACCATGTATGCACAAATTACATACACATGGTAAAATGACTATCGAGTCAAAATATTAAAAATCTAAAAATTTTGTATTAGTTAGTGCATTTCATACCCTACATTATCTTAGGGATTTTGAGTGAGTCTAGGATTCTTAGATTCATTTCTTAAAAAAGAAAACAACCCATCAATCTTACATTCATAAGATTTAGCATCAAATTTAAAATGTACTGGTGTTCCCAAGCAAGTTGGATGTCCAAGAGTTAGATAAGTTAGTCTCAAGTGAGAGGAATGGCCAATAATATCAAAATAAAACTAGGTTGAGCATCGACATGTTAAAACACTTGTAGAGTTGGTTCTGAAGCATCCTCCTTGGAGTAAGTCTTCAACCCTAGGCATTTTTGCAATCTTGTGCTGCTAAAATCTAAGCCTTATATTTCTAAGAAAATATCAATTCAAATCTAAATTAATTTGAAAATTCAAAATTGAATGATAGGATAGTTGAAATGCCTACTGGATATTCCTATCAACGCATTTCCTACTTCATCTTGCTTGATCTCCTAAGATAAATCTTTCCACTTTGGACAAGTCTCAAATGAAGATCCCAAAATCAATCCTTTGAAAACCAACTTAGAAATCTTTGAAAATAATAACTTATTTCTTTAATAGAGAGTATTCTTAGGAAGAGACCCTTCTTAAGATGTAATTAGGGGCTTACCTCTATATAGAATTATGAACCCAGTTTAAAATAAACCCTATTCTACCTTCCATGTAGTTCAGGGGAAAATTTTTTGGTGCACGAAAGACCCATTAGCCTTAGGAGTCTTTTATTAAATGATTAAATCCATTATAGTATACCATATTTATCTTTTTAAGATAATATTTTTATTTCTTAATGACACATTTGATCATCCAAATAAGAAATTCCTAAACTTTACATGGCATCAAACAAATTTTTATCATCAATGGTTAAACTTCCTACCAACCTCCATTCAAAGTCATATGTTTAAAAAAGAAGTTTACAATGAGGAAAGACTTAAAAATGACCTCAACCTCACCTCAATCTCATGAATATGAAATCAAAGTAACATTAAATTCTATGGTTGGCTTCAAAGAATGGGCTTGATGGATTCACAACTACATCTTATCAAATTTCTTGGGGGATAATCACAAATGGCATCATTGTAGCCACACAAGCTTTCTTAAAAGGAGTGGACATGCACAATTACTTTAAAACATCTTCCATCACACTCATCCACAAAAACAATGAAGCCCATAGTTAGGACAACTTTAAACATATTTCCCAAGCTACTTTCATAAGTAAAATCATTAGAAAAATTATTTCAACTCGTCTTCAGCCATATCTTCACCAACCAATCAACTTTTGTAAAAGGAAGAAATATGTTGGATAAAATCCTCCATGCTTAAGAGCTAATGATGGCCCTTAAAAAGAAAATAAGGAGTGGTAATGTGGTGATAAAGCTAGATATAAAGAAAGCTTTTGATAAATTCTATTGGGATTTTGTTTACATGGCCTTCCAAGCAAAAGGTCTCAAGCAAGAATTCTGTGATATGATCATGAAACTGCTTAGGAGAAATAATTACTCAACTTTAATCAATGGTGTACCAAAAGGCTATCTCCAGGAATATAGAAGAATAAAATAAGGTGACTCTCTCTCTCTCTCTCTCTCTCTCTCTCTCCCTCCATTTTTAGAATTGCATTTGATTATTTCTTCATACTAAATCAATCTTGCTTAAAAGATAACTGGATATATTTCAAAGCTAAGGGTAGAACTATTATTTCCCATCTAGCTTTTGTAGAGGATGTACTGTTCTTCATCAACGGTAGCAAGAATTCTATAAGAAGACTCATGAACACTATAAATGAATTTGAGAAGGTATTTTATCTCAGTTTCAACAAGAAGAAATGTTAGTTCATCCTCAACAAAAAATGTAATTCTTGCAAGGCTAGATTAATCAAGCAATTTATGGGCTTCTTTAAAGGGAAACTACCTCTTAAGTATCGAGGGGCCTACATCTTTACAGGCAGGATTAATGGAAGCTTATTTGATGATATTCTAAGAAAAATATTGTAGCAGATTAATTCTTGTGAGAACTCTCTACTTAGCTTTGGTGGCAAGATTACCCTAATCAAGACCATTCTTATCTCCATCATCCATCATCCTCCATATTGTCAAAGCTTTAAACAGGCCTCTAGGAGTTCAACTTAGAATTGAGATGCTTTTTAATAAGTTCTTGTGGAGTGGCAAAACCAAATCAATCCATTGGAAAAGTTGGGAAAGCCATTGCAAGATAAAGGAGTAGGGAGGCCTTGTCTTTAGAACCATTCATGATTCTATCAAGATTAACATGACCAAGCACTGGATCAGATTCAGAGCTAAGAATTCTTTATGGGCCATTTACATACATGTTAAGTATTATACCACAAACACAAATCCATGCTCACCTCAAACCATAAGGATTCCAATCTTTGGATAAATATGTTGCTTCATAGAAAAAATAGAAGACCTTATTTACTAGGACATTGGGAAGGAATAATTAACTGGATCAATGGCTCTTAGATGGAATCTTTAATGAAATTTTCAAGGGGGAAGAGTGTAGATCAGATTTTTGGAATGATAATAGTAGGAATTTAGACAAGCTTCTAGAGATAGTGTCCAAGAACATTGTGAGTGAGATTCTTAAAATCCCACTCAACCCTCACAAAAAAGATTATATAGTTATAAAAAACCACAAAGCACCTCACTCTGTATCACAGACAATAGCTAATAACATCAACAATAACATCAGTCTAACTACCTGGGGTAAACTTATCTGGGCAAGTTTTTCATACCAAGGATCTCTTTCTTCTATTAGAGGATGTATCACAAATTGATAACTATTAACCTCATTTTTGGATAAGATTAACATTTCTTCCAAAGGCATTCATTAGGACTCCTAATCCCAAATTAGAAGCCTTCTAACTTAGCACCTAGGTCATCACACTTAGTGATCTAGTGCACTTTCCTTGGATTAATTTAACTTAATCGGCTTAGTTAGATTCTATCCAAATATTCAACCTTAACATACACCAATCTAAACTTAAAAATTAATTAAGCCTAGGTTAGGGTTTAATTAACGAACTAAACCTAATTTCCTTAATTAAGCTTCTTACCATATTAACCTAAAGGAATTAAAATTAAACCCAAGACAAATCCAAATCAAATTAAATCAAAAACATAAAATCATGAAATGAAATTAAATCAATCCAATTCCAATCCAAAGGTCAAAGGTTGGTCAACCCTTTTACATGGGTTTGACTTATGTGTGTCCCACCAAGTCAAAGGTCAACCCACCAAAATTTGACCAAATAAAATCATTCCAAATGGTTGGAATGATGTTATGAACATATATAAACATGAATTTGAAAGAATATAAGTCCAATGTGGTCTTGATTAGACTAAGTAATTTATTTAATCTAAAAAGGCCTAAATAGGTCGTACTGGATTTAAACCAAAATTAAATTCAAATAAACTCAAACCAAATATCCAAATTCATTTGAATATGAATATTTACCATAAACCAACCCATCATTGGGTCTACATTGACAAATTTGGTCATTTGACCCAAATGAACTCAAACTTAACCCATTAAGCCCAATTTGGGTCAAATGGGCCAATTGAAATAAAATTGAAATTGGTTGATCCAAAGCTTTACAAATTACTTGGATTAACCCAATAGAAAATTAAAAATATTAAAATTAAGACAAGTAAATTATTTGACTTAATTAAAAGTAACCTAAATTCAATTACATTAAATGGACTAAACCTAAATGAAATACTCCATAAATCTTAAAATCTTTGAAACCTTTTTATCAAAAGGTTCATTAGTGACTGAATGGACATATACTAAGCATTAAACCAAGGCTAATCCATAAAGTGGGGTGACCTAAATCAAACTAATGAAAAAAATGGTTAATTGAATTAATGCTAAAAGATTGCAATCCCATCTCCACCTAATTCACATAGGATGTTACTAAAATATTCTTAGACTTAATTAATGATGGTTCTCAGCCCAAATTTAATCACTTAAGCATCAGTCACATAATTCAAAATCAATGAATTCCATGATAAGTCAAAGGGATGAAAATCCAAATTCCATTTGCATAACCCAATTCCCTCTCCACCTCTTCATCCTAGATAGGTGTAAGATGGCTAAGAAGCATGGAAACTAACTCCCAAAGGTTGTAATAAGCTCAACCGACCAAAAGAAGAAAAGAAACAAGATAAAAATGCATGGCCAAGAAGGAATACATACATTGAGCATTTCCTAAGTTCAAGAGACCTTTCCATCACCTTCCTGACCTCACACAAAGTTGAAACCTACTTTCCCCCACTTCCCTCACTACCGGAAGGTCGGGGAATGTCTAATGCCACTAGAATTCAAATTGAGGTTGGTCTACGGAGCAATCCAGAGGGAGGAAATCCTATTCCCTTAACACACAAGGTTCCCACTCCATTCCACAGCTATTGGAGTTAACCCTATCGCTGGAGATTGCTGGGATCGAGGTATGCCATTAACGACCTCCCTTGAGCTATTAGCTTTGGTGTTTTTTAAAGAGAATTTGATCTCAAGTGAGATCAAACCTTTTAAATCTCCTCATTTTCATTCACTAATGGATTCACAATCAAAATTGTGCGATTTCAACGGTCAGATGGTCAAAAATCACACAAAAATGACAGTTGGTTCTCGGCATCTACCATAGCAGTAAGAGATGTAATCTTTATCGTCTGTTCCTTTTGAAGGAATGGACAATAGAGATCTAGCCAAATCTTTGGTTAAATTAGATAAAGGGAACCATGGG
The DNA here is from genome assembly GCA_021442155.1 of Cymbidium sinense. Lineage (NCBI taxonomy): Eukaryota > Viridiplantae > Streptophyta > Magnoliopsida > Asparagales > Orchidaceae > Cymbidium > Cymbidium sinense. The sequence goes on along the minus strand of CM038218.1, from coordinate 144,740,624 downwards.
TTAGACCACGGCCGTCCGATTGAAGATCGAACGGTCCCTAATTAAACCACTTACACCACCTTTTATATGCAAATTCACGTGGATCCTGTGTGGCGCAATGATGTGACGCCGCATGGACAGGAGTAGCATGTCTAATCCATGACGTGCTGAAAAATAAAAAATGGGTTTTTATTGATTAAAAATTAAGAAAAATACATAAAACTGCTAAAAAATCATAAGAAATTAAATTCAAATCCAACAAATATAAACTGAAATATGGATTTATCTTGATGGAATCCATTAAAATCCCAAATTATTTTGGATATTTTGATGGGTTTGAATAAAAATTTCAAACTTTAATTACTCTCAAACCAATGATCCAATACAATTGAAACTTTGGGGAATAAAATTTATGTTAAGACACACATCATGTAAATTTTTCATTATTTATTGAGTAGTGAATCTTAATATTGGGAATTTTAAATTGTAAACCTTAATTTTTATGAAATTAATTATTAATAAATTAAATAAATAAAATAAATTAATTAAACCAATTCAAAACATCATGATATACTCTATTGACCATAAATAAACCATTAAAACTCATGAGAATATAATAAATCATAAAAGGACTTAATTTGGCCAATAATTGAATTAATTAATTCAATTAATCAACATAAATTTAATTAAATATAATAAATCAAATAAAATCCAAAAAATTATGAATAACCCTCTTTGGAAGCATATTCTAGAGGGGTTTCAAGGAGAAATAAAACCCTTAAAAAATTTCATTAAATTAAGTCTAATTTAAGTTTTAATGAAATAATTAAAATCTTAATTATAACTTATTCACATATCTAATCAAAGTGAAACTTTAGATAAGTTAAACAGGCATGGAACCCGATTTGCCATAAAAATTTCATATTCATTTGACCTCTCGATTGGGACTATTTAAATTTCCAAGTCTCTAGGTCAATTTAAAAGAAAACATTAATTCAAAAAAATTACAGAAATAATAAAATTCATAATACAGATTTAAAATATTATAATTAACATGAGAACACTTAAATAAAATATCTAAGTCAATTGAAAATAATAGAATTTAAATTGCCCTAGGCTAAAGATCAAAATTAAAGGAAATATGAAATTTAAATCATATTTAATTATGATAATTCTTTAAGTCATAATAATTTCATTTTCTAAACTGAAATATAAAAAGATCATTGATCTCTAAAATATATAAATTGTCAATACATAAATACATTAATACATTAATATCATTTTCATAAGGAAATGAAATGGTATAAATGTGAATTTAAAAGGATAAGTGTGTAAACATAAGAAAATCAAATGTGAACATAAAAAGGTTAAGTGTAATTAAAACCATAAGCTAGAGAAAATTTAAATTTTAAAATAACAAAGTAACAAAGCACATTTGATAAATAAAGAAATAACTTTTCTTGTAATTATTTAAGTCATATAATAAATCCACAATAAGATAAATGTTTTTTTTTAAAACACATAAAGATCATTCCTTTTGTTTTAAAGTAGCTAAGATAAATGGAATCCTTTCACAATGTGCAATTTAAAATCATTAAATACAATAATTTGGATCCATTCCATAATGAAAGAATAATTAATGTAAATTAGTTATAAAAGTTGAATGTAATAAATTAATTAATTTTAAACATAATAAATTGAATATAACTTTATTTAGTTTATTGAACATTAATGAAAATGAATAAATAAAATTATCTCCAAAGTTTTATATTAATGAAAATGAAATTAACTTGACTTGAATAAAGAAAATACCTACACTTAAGTTTTACCTTGAATCAAATATATTAAAATCAATGAACAAACATAAAAATTAAATCAAAGATAAACTCAATACAAGATATAAGTCATCATAATCAACTAAGTAAACATATAAAGTAAAAAAAACTAAAGGAATTAATGATAAAAATCAATATCACAATTTTAAATCAAAGAAATTAGAAGAACCTCAAATCATAATGATAAATGGATTAACTTAAAGAAATATCAAATTAAATCATAATAATAAATAAAATGAATTAATTCAAACCAAAATCATAGAATTCCTAATTAAGAAATATAAAACAAAATGAAACAAACTAAATTAATTTAAAATCCTTTAAATTTAAATTTACCAAAACACTTAGGATTTTAATTAGTTTTTTAGAATGAATCTTTACCTTAGAATAAAGGTATCATTCCATTAGGACTTAGGATATTGAATGGAATGAGCTCCATTTAAAATGAAATCTATTGTATTCTTCATTCTTGAAGACTTGGTTTAATTTAAACATAATAAAATGTACCTAAAATGAAGATATAAATCATTAAATAATTTTAATTGAAACCATCCAAAGGTAAATAAACCAACGTTCAAAACTAAGGAAATAGAAATTAAAATCATAAAGCCTAGTAATGTCTTGCCACACAAACTCTTTTCTTCACACACTAGAATTATAAATCCTAGATTATAGACGCTCTATGATTTTCTAATTTTGTGATTAACTAATTATTTTATTATTTTGTGGTGTACTATTTTAGAGTAAATGGATAGGATTGATTGTCGATAGTCTGGACGGTAGGATGTTCTTTCAAGAATTAAAATTATCATCTACAGGGAGTTGTGTTAAATGTACTGGTGTCATAAATAAAAATTATAAAATTATTGTTTGCTTGTAGGTGAAAAGTCTCTAGCATAGTCCATAAGATAGGCGGGCTTGGCAAGCAACTAATGCTAAGCTCGCATGTTTGAAAATATAATTGTTGTGTGTTGTTTGTATCTTCTAACATTTGTTTTGCAGAGCTTAATTTTTATTTTTGAATTCAAAAAAGTAAATCTGAGCTTAGAATTAGGTTAGGATCTATGGGGTCTAGGATTTGCAGGAGATGACCATACCAAGAGATGGTGCAAAGGTCCCCTATGAAGCCCAATGGAGGTCCCTAAAGAAGAAGATGATCCTAGAAAGAAGACCTATAGATCTAGACCTTTAGTTCTATGCCAGACTGTATAAGGGCAGAGCTTGATTGCCTATTTTCCTTTCTTTCGTGGTGCACAATGGTACCTATTCGCATAATAGAATCAACCTACTTTTCTAGGTTTCTTTATGTATTGTGCTTTTCTATGATGAATGCCTGGACATAGGCTCATAAGAAAAAACTAAATTTTTTACCCAATTATATTTAATCAATTCACACATAACATTAACACAACTCAAAACTGAACATAAATAAATTCTAGGGAATACCTTAAAATTAATTAGAAACCAATTAGCTCTTGAAAATCATGTAATCATATTACTTCACTCCTTGAATTGGGCAACTTCTCCTATTGCACATAAGGGTCATCTGACCTCTGAGGATATCTACCTTCTTAGGGAAGCCTGCATTCTATTATTGATTTGGCCCATGACTTTCTTCTAAATACATACCATGTACGCGTAAATTGCATACCCATGGCCTAAAATGATTATTGAGTCAAAATGTTAAAAATATAAAAAATGTACATTAGTTAGATGCATTAAATACCCCACATTATCTTAGGGATAAGGGAGTTAGTCTAGTTCATAGTTTCCTTTCTTAAAAATGCAATAGCCTAGCCATCTTGCATTTATAAGACTTAGCAACATGAAATTTAAAATGTGCTTAGGTGGTGTTAGCTAGCATCCTTTCCAGGCAGGTTGTAAGCCTAGAAGAGTTAGGAATAGGTTAGTTCCCTCAAGTTAGAGTAATGATCAATGATTCCCAAAATAAAATTAGGTCGAGCATCTGACATGTGGTAGAAGTATTTGTAGATTTGGTTTTGAAGCATCCTCCTTGGACTAAGTCTTCAACCCTAGGCATTTCTATAGTCTTGTGTTGTTAGAATCTAAGTCTTAGATTTCTAAGAAAATTTCAACTCAAAATCTAAATAAAATTTCAAAATTTAATGCCCAATTATAGGATAGTTGTAATGCCTACTCGCATCCTAGTATTAATGGGCATTTTCTACTTCATCTCGTTTGACCTCCAAAAGAACTCTATTCATTTTGAACCAATCCCAATTGAAAATTCCAAAAATCAATCCTTTGAAATTCAACTTAACAACTTATTTTTTTAATTGAGTGTATTCTTAGGAAGAGACCCTTCTTAAGATGTAATTAATAATAGGGGCTTGTCTTTATAGGGAACCATGAACCCAGTTTAAAATAAACCCCATTCTACCTTTCATGTAGTTCAGGGGAAAAATCTCTGGTACATGAAAGACTCATTAGCCTTAGGAGTCTTTTATTAAATAATCAAATCGATTATAAGAAAATAAGTTTATCTTCTGAGATAATATGTTTACTCCTTAGTGATGTATTTGACATTCAAATAAGAAATTCCTAAACTCTATGTGGTGTCATAAATTTTCTCCACAATCCCCACTGATGACATTTTAAAATTAAAGGAACTTTGTATTGTCTCCAAATGCTAGTTGTGTAGGAATAGGGAGGAGAGTTTAAATCATATATTTTCTAATTGTAACTTCAGAACTATAACATGGAGACAATTGAAAGCTCTTCTAAATTTTGACATTGGATCAACAACCTGGATGATTTTATTTGTAGTTGATACCATACCCAAGTTAGATTTCTAACAGCCCAACTGCACTCTTTCATTCCTCTCATCACTTGCTATTTCATTTGGTGTTCTAGAAATGCAGCTAAACATGACAATAAGTAGCCTACTCCAATGGAAACAACAGTTCAGATTATGAACTACATCGCCAAAGCAACCAACATTGGCTATTTGAAGTTGGGTCCAACCATCCAAAATAGGCACTACTTGAAAAAACATATCAGTACCCAATCAAAGCCAACTTGGAAAATGGTTCAATGAATCAAACTAACAAATAATAACATCAAAATAAATATTGATGGTGGTTTCAAAGCTATGGGGAATTCTACAGGTTTTGGAGATCTTTCTTAAGACTCATATGGGAGAAGCCTATTACTCGTTTACTCACCATGTGCTGCCCAATCAGCTCACCATGCTGAATTGTTTGCATTCAAAGCAACCCTCTCATTGATTCCAATGTTCAAGAAGCCAAGTTTTTGGATTAAATCAATCTCACTAAAATTGGTTAATATTATTAATGGAAGAAGCAAGGAACCTTGGCATACAACCATTCAAGTGAAATTAATCAGAGCTTTATTGTAGGATAAGAACATCATACTCACCCACATAGTCCAGGTAGGTAACCAACTAGCCAATTATCTTGCTCAAAAGGGTGAAACATCTAAGCAAGTAATCATAACATCCACTTTAGACACCCTATTGAAAAAACTCTTACATTGTGAGGATTTAAATGTACCTTTTATAAGGGGCTATTTTTAATTTTTAATTTGTTATAACAACCTTTATTTCATTAATGATAATTAATTTTTTGTCTAAAAAACAAAAACTTGCCAAGTGTGTCTTGAAGGGGTTCTAGTTTAGGTGAATGCACTAGGGACATATAATTGCAACCCCCTTCACACATTTTTCTTGAGAGAAAATGGCCAAATAGTAAAAGTTTTATCTTATTAGAATGGATAAATAATTTATGTATATAAAGCTTTATTATTTTTTAATAATGATTTTTAAAAATAATAAACAAAGGAAGTGTAAGGGTTAGCAATAATATTTCTTCATAAATTAGACATTTATAGGAGTAATGAGTGAATGTCATCCTTATCTAACTGATAATATACCAACTCTTTATATACTATTTCACTTATGAATGGACCTTCCCATATGGGTTCGAGTTTGCCATCCAGTTATAAATGTATGATAATGGGTCTTTTTAGGATAACTATTAAATCCCTAATAATGAAATTCAAGGGCATAACAAGCTTGTCATGTGCTCACAATATCTAATAACAATACAATTTATGGCTTTATTAAGCTTATAGTCAAAGATCATCAAGATTATCAAGCACTTCTAATTAAATTTATGAATTTTGCTGGTCATTAAATTTTGCACAACACTTATTCATAGAGATAATTCTTTTACTTCCACTCAAAGAACATTCTTAAAGCCAAAGGTTAATTTGTAAGGTGTTACTTGTGTGGGACATGATAAGTTGTTCTATAAGACCACAAAACTTCTAAAAATTTAACATGCCATTTTCATTTAATTGTAGGTACTTTTTTTAACATGTTTACCTAATTCTTATTGAAAGATTTTGCTACAACTTTGGTAGTTAAATAAAAATTAGTTGAATAATGCAAATCAATATTATGATGATGATCAAACATATTAAGTTTAGTGCTTTTAAAGTCATACCATTATGAGATATAATTGTTTATTCCATAAGCCCCAAGATATAATTATTTAAATTTGTTGATAATAAATATATGATTGGATGATGCTAATTTCTTATTCCAAATGTTTCATGAAATTTATTAGACTTAGATTTTTTTAGTCGACTCAAAAAAGTCAAATTAGCGTGGAATTGGATAGTTTGAAATTCCCATTAAGAATTGCATAATAGGACAAATAAATTTTACAAAAAAAAACATAATTGCTAAAATAATTTTATATCATTTATTTTAATTTTGAAATATTTTTTTACAAATTGAATTTGAATTATTTTTCCTTCAGTTTTTATGAAATTATTCTTTTGGGATAAATTGATCATCTTGATTCATTTAAGCCTTATCCATTGCTTCTAAAAATAAGATTAGTTTAGTTTTATATCGTTATTTAATTTTCATACTTGAATTAGTTTTATTTTTTTATTTTAATGTATGACATGGTTTATTTATTTATTTATTATCTCTCTCATATCCAAATTTTTGAATAAAACCATCTTGGACCCACATGTTTGGCCGAATTTTTGAACATTTTTGGCATGAGAGATTTTATTTCATTTCTTCAAAAAATTGTTATTTTAATTTTTTTGATTTAATAATTTTTCAAAATTATAATTTATTTAAATTTTAAATTTGAATGTTACTTTAAATTAATTCAAATGTACTTTATTCATTTTGAGTTTGACAGCTAGTGATCTATTCATTTTAATTAATCACAATTGATTTTATCTAAAATAATTTGAATTTGTTGAAATTTAAATTAATGTATTAGGATTTAATGCACTTTCTTTTCTATAATACTTTTGGTAATTTTTGGTCAAACCACTTTATTGTTTTTTATTTAAACTAAAATTGTTTTTAAATTTTGAATTTCTTTTTAATTAATCTCCCTTGATTTTAAATAATGGTTATACATTAATTGGATATTTCTTTTATAAGGAAAGCCTTGGCCATCCCTCTGCTTATAATTTTTTTTAATTTAATTTAATTTATTTTATTTCAAATTCTTTCCAAAGTTATTGCATGATTAATTAATTAATTAAATCTCTTGATTAGTTTGCAATAACACTTTATTGACTCCACTTTAGGAAGTCTTCGCTATTACATTCTATTTTTATTTTTAACTTATTTTATTTTGAAATTCATTCAAGTCTATCCCTTAATTTAAAACTTCATTGACTAAGACTTGTTTAATTATGTTGAGACATTGAAATCACTTTGCTTCACTTCTCTTGGCTAGCCACATAATGATTGAATTTGATTTGATTAGTTTCAAATTATTGGCTCCATGTGTTACAAAATAAAATTCTTGCCTTATGCATTTTCCCTATTAATCGTTCCCTTTCTTTTCACTTACGTCAGCCAACCCATTCATGGATCATTTTCTATTTACTGCGTTGTTTTTGTGAATTGAATCCTTCTTGTTAAAATTAGTTCTGGATCGACCCTTTGAAAAATAATCTTAGTGTGCCCTCTTTGATTCGAGTGTTCAAGCCCTCTTGTTTCTTGCTCTCATCTTCAAGCATATTCAAGGAAAGAGATCTTCTTTCTTATTCAAGCAAGATTTCAGTTTTGAAGAACACTCATTCAAGTCTTGTGCTTACACTTTCATTCAATCAAAAGACTTGAGTAAGATTATTTTAATTTTCTTTGATTAATTATAGTACATGATTTTAAAGGTTTATGCTGATTGGAAAGGATTCTTTTAACATTAGTAAAGTTTTTTTGAGGTCCTTTTTCATTCATCTTTCAAGTGACTTGAATATTTCATATTATTATAGATTTTTATTTTGATATGTAAGATCACATCTTTATGGATTTTCTACTTATTACTTTTCATAGTTTTCATCATCAAGGATTTCATGTTTTACTTTATGCAAGTAATTTTCAAAGGTTAAATCTAATTGAAGTACTACGCATCAAGTAATTTTAAATTCATATCATTGCATATTTTAAAATAAAAATAAAAAAATTATGTTATGAGCTCTCTTTCATTTGTCTTATTATTGATTAGATAGGATTGTGTGCAAAAATATTTTAAAATTTAAGAGTTAGGAATTCATCCTTGCATTTTTTTATTTTATTATACTTTGTAATATGTCATTGTACTTTTCTAGTGTAAGAAAATATATTGTAGGGGTTGTACTTACCCTGTGCAAGAAAGTATGGTGATTGAGGTTGTGCTTGCCCAATGTAAAAGAGTATAAGAGATTCTTTATAATCTTTTGATTTTGTGAATTTTTAATGGATTGCTAGGTTTGAGCCAATTTTTTGTACATCGACAAAATGTTTTGTATCTTTATCTCTCTATTTTTGCATATTTATTTTTCCTACACTCTCTCTTTATTATTGATGTGATATAATTAACAATCAAGTTTATTTTTCATTAATAAAATTTTTTCTACAAAAAATTATAAACTATATTTCAACTTGAAAATTTTGAAAACACTTAATTCAACCCCACCCCTCTTGGGTTCCAAATATAGTCTCTTAATAAAAACATGATTTCGTACATTAAATCAATAGATAAAGAAATCTTGAAGTAATTATATGACATTTTCATTTTTAACATCTTTTAAAGGAATGGCTTTTACTTGTGAAAAGAAAATCAATAACAACTAGTATAAATTTATGACATTTTGAAGGAGGAGGTTTAGATGGTTCAATTATATCCATTCTCCAACATTAAAATGGCTAGGCATTGGATGGGAGATTTTAATGGGACATATGATGGATATGATCATTAATTTGGCATTGATGACATTATCTGGTGAAATCCATACAATCTTGAGTCATGGTGGGCAAATAAATTCATAATCATTAAATCTTAAGATTCATCCTAGTGACAAATTATTGAGACCCACAAAAACCTTCATAAACCTTAAACAAATTACCATTTCAAATCCTTTTTTTTTCAAACATCAAAACCACATTTGGTCAAATGATTATCGATAGAGAACACTATTTAAGAGTGTAAAAGATGGCTCTATTTTCTTAATTTAAGTGACTAATGAATGATCATTAGGATGGATCCCCAACTGGATGTAATTAATGAATGCTTGTCTCCTGCCATTTTTTTCAAAAGTAAAAGAACATAGAACTAGATTTGATTGTTTCAAAGATTCATTCTAAATAAGTTAAAGACTAAATATGTCAATTTTGGACCATTAAACAAGTAGCCTCTTCATATGGGTTAAATAATTCATTGGCTATACTTGCTAATGCATTTGTTCGAATATTCAAACAATGTGGAACTTTGATCACAGGCACACTTGGGAAAATTTTAAGCAATTATATAACTCTATGTGGTAAGCATATAGACTAGGCTTTGAAACTTTGTATAATTGAGCTACTTGACTAATAATAAAAAAGGAACAATCATATATTTTAAATGTTTTATGCCCATCTGAATATTTAATTAAAAAATGATATTCAAAGCCCCATATTTTGCTTTATTGTTAGTATGAGGTTTAGTAAATGAATATGCATGTCATAATTCTTCCTCTAGGAGACACAAAAATTAAACCAATGTTTGCTTTAAATTGAGAATTTTATTAGAATTTAATCTAATGGATGAATCTCCATTAAAATATAATTCTCACTCTTTACTTTTCAAGGATAAAATCTACTCATTAGGAAAATAATCATTTAATGGAAAATCAACAAGAGTAGAATGAAGTGCTAGAAAATCTTTTTGGACCTATCTCTTTACCTCCTTTCAAAGGATGCGTGTAATGTCAAATTTCAATGAATTCATTTCCAACATCTAGAAAACATAAGTCTAGAGATTAAGAATGATTGTAAATGATTGACTTAAGAGATCAAAGTAATTTAAAGAGATCACATAGAATGCCTTAATTTTTGAACTGCAAAAATTAATCCAAGATAATGTTTCTCTCTAGGTGGATATTTTATTTCAATAAGGATAAATCAACAAATAAGATGGTATAAAGCATTATCCTCAATAATACAGTGCTCTTAGTTATTTTTAGGAGCTATTATATGCAATATCAATGGCTTTCCCAATTTGGAGATGTTAAACCTAGAGGATTTACAAAGAATCTCTTAATCTCATTGAAAGCATCTTGACATGATATATCCCAATGAAATTATATATTTTTTATTTATTAAAGCTAAAAATGTTCTACATCCACTAGAGAAATTAAAAAAACTTATTTCTTCTACAAAGATACTAATTTTGTGAGGTTTTTTGGATGTTCCATTTCTATACTTGCATAAATTTTGTTAGGGTCTATCTTAAAACCATTTATCATAAAAGAAACCCCCAAAAAAAATTTATAAGATTCTAAAATGTTTTTCTTACTAATTAATTTTCAACCTATACTTATAAATGACTAATTGATGGTTTGTTACTTGATCTTCATTTTTACAATAATAAGGTCAATGTAACATTTGATTTTGTGATGTGATAATTTAATAAAATTTTGAGTTATTTTACATTGATAGGTAGCGCTAGCATTCTTCAATATAAAAAGCATAACTTTGTAATAATAAATCTTTTTTGAGGTTTTAGAAGCTATAACATGTTTATCTTCAAGGGCCATCTTGATCTAATTCTATCATGATAGGCCATCCATAAAGAATAACAGTAAGTTGGTTGAAACCATGTTAATTATTATCTTAGGGATTGTTAAGAAGGATTCATCTTTATGGTAAACCTTATCAAAATGCATATAATCATCATAGAGTTTAATTGGCTAATGTTTTTATGCAATGTAAACAATACCCGCTATTCGTAAATATTTCTCTTCCCAAACAAATATGACTCTAATTAATTTCTTTGTTTATTGAATAACATATTATTTAATACCACGCTTTTTTGGTGTCTTTATTTTAGTAGTTAAACATTAAGATTTATTGGTAACTTATATGACACTATTACATAAGATAATACTACATTTAAAAATAATTCCAAGCATAATAATCTCGATAGTACTTTCTAACTTGATTATTTAGTAATGCTAAATCATTCAATAATAAATTTAATTAGTATCTGAATTGATTTTATTCAACTTATTAATAGTTGAAGCATCTTCTTCCCCGAATTCAAGAAATCATATTGAAATTATTATAGGATAGTTTTTTATCATAAAATCTTAAGTCTTATTTTCCTTTCTTAAGAAGCATCTACCATTATGTATGTCATATTGTAGAATGAATTTAATGCCAAATTCGAAGGCCTTTCTTCTTCACTAATTTTATGACTATAGGAAAGGAGTAACACATAATTGGAATGCCATCAATTTCATCAAAGAAGTCAAATTCACATTCAAGAGACATTAGAGTGCTTCATACTAGTTTAATGTTAAATAATGTTAGAGTTTATTTACTTCTTATTATGGGGGCACATAAGTTATTTTTAGATGGGATATTAAAACTAATTTATTAGATGAACAATTTCAATAGTACCATGGAATTAAAGTAATGTTATATAATTGACTGTGTAGAAAATTTTATGATGCCATGCAGATTCATGAATTCTTTATTTAGGTGATCAAATACATCATTAAGGGATAATATATTATATCAAGATATAATAATACTAACTTGTAATGGATTCGATCACTTAATAAAAGAATCCAAAAATAAATGTATTATTTTAGAAATTCTTCCCCTAAACTACATGGTGAGGTAGAATAAGGTTTATTTATTGTAAGATTCATAGTTCCCTTTAAAGGAAATCCCTTAGAGTTAATAATATATTAAGATAGAGAAAACTTTTTAAGAAAACTCTCAATTAAAGGAATTGGTTTTTACCTTCATATGGATTTCTAAGCTAGGGATTCAAAGAGATTAATTTAAGAGATTCAAATGGGAATGCTTCAAAGAGAGCAGTTCTTTTTCTATATTAAACAAGATTTAGTAGGAAATGCCTCAGATATTGAGAAACCTAATAAGTATTTCAACATATCTTATAATTAAGCTTTACATTTTTGAGGTTTAATTTATTTAAATTTTAATTGACATTTTATTAAAATTTTAGGCCTTAAAATATAACAATATAAAACTATAAAAATTCTTAATAAGTGAAGACTTTCTATAATAGGATGCTTTGAACCTTAATTCTAAAAATACTTTCAATACAAATAAGAAACATGACTTAGTCTAATCCTTAGGAATTACAGGCCTTAATCTTATTTGAGAATAAAAACCTATCCCTAACTCTTTTGGACCTACTTCTTGCCTAGAAGGGTTTCCAACTAACACCACTTAAGTGATTTAAAATCCATGAATCTAGTCTTATGAATGCAAGATAGCTAGGCTATTGTATTAGGGAAAGGAGGCTGAGAACCTAAACTCACTTCTTAACCCTAATTTCATGACTAGCATGTTATGCTTCTAGCTAATGCAATAATTTCTAATTTTTACATATTTTTTACTCATAATTTCAATTAAGGTTTTATGTATGCAAAACATGCCTAAGATGAGATATGGTCAGAAAATATTATGGGCCAAATCAATAAGAAAAGGCATAGTTATCCAAGAAGGGTGGTCATCCTCATAGATAGATGTCCCCTTATCTCCAATGGGTGCAGTGTCCAATTCAAAAAGTATAAGGGAATATGACTCTTTCAACTACATTCAAGTGGAGATCTTCTTGTAAAAGGTTGGGAGCTCTCAACCTAGCAGCCTCTCCTGTATGCTTCCTCCCTATTGTTCCATTGATTTTTTGGCTACCTTGTCGACTTCTTCCCTAGTGCATCTCCCTCTTTGTTCCCCATGGATTTCCTGTATGCAATTGTGTTGGTGGCTCCTAGACCAACCTCCCAACCCTAACCTACACCCGCTTTCCTTAGTCTTACCATGATACTTTTTTTGAAGGCACCTCCTCCTCCCTTTGAGAAAAGTTGTAAGCAATGGTAAACCTTCCCTTCTACTTTATGAATCGAGACATGAACTTTGGTAACCTTTAGGTTCACCCTCATTGGAAAGTTCACTTATAGAAACCCAAAAATGGACTCAATCAGGAATCATTTTAATGATCTCAAATTGGGTGGAAATTGGAAGGTGGGTCTCCTTAATAGGAGGCATATAATGGTTAAGCTTTTTATATATGAAGATTATGGTAGAATCTTTTCTAAGAAGCTTTGCACATTGATATTGTCTGTGTGAAATTTTTGAAATGGACTCTCTCTTTTGAGTTCAAGATAGAACCCCCATTGCTCCTATTTTATTAAATTACCGCCTAAAACACCATTTATTTAACAAGAAAATCCACTACTAGTTACAATTTTAGAAGACCCCTCAAGTCGGACACTTCTACATTCAACCTAACTAGGCCATTAGTTGCTAGAATCTTGGTGGAGATGGACATAATAACAACTTTCAATGAAGAAATCTAGATTGGAACACAATCCAGTGGTTATTGGCAAAGGGTGGAGATTGAACAAAAACCTTTCTATTATAGCAAATGTAGAATGTTTGGACACTCTTTGGACAATTGCTTCATTGCTCATCGAGAACTGAAAAATTCCAAATCTTTTCGTGGAAAATAGCCAATGGAATCTATCATCCGTAAAACTTTAGATCCACCAAACTCGTCCAAAGTTCCCTTAAGCAATAGCATAAATCACACTTGAACATATGAAACCTAAAGCCTTGCTTATGCTTGAAGGAGATTATGATAGAAGACAACCGAGTCATCATTTGCTCAACCTAATTGATACCCCTAGAGAAGAGGACCAATAAAACCAAATTCCTAATAGCAACTTAAATCCCATCGATCTACATTAGCCACAAGGAAACCACAAAGCTTTTCTAACCAAACAGCATGAAACTGAAACCACTCTTTAACCTGAAAATCCAACTGACGGTAATCCCAAAACTAATAACATCAATAAAATATTCCCACCTCCTTCCCAAAGCATTACAATAGATCACCTTGACTCTAGATATAATTCCACAACTAACTCCATAATCCCTCACCATACTTTGAAACAAAAACCCATCCAAATGTATATTCAAAATTTTGTTGAAATCATTCAAGATTCTGGAAAAAACCTTATGCTTCAATTACCTAGAAATAACCCACTAAGGAACTGATACATTAGACCCACTTGAACCCAGATATGACCCCACAAATACTTCCACAATCCCTCATAATACATTGAAACAAACCTCCATCCAACCTGCTAGTTTTCAAAATTTGGTTGCAGCACCTCATAAAATTCTAACCTAATTTCCATCTAACCAACACCTGATACCAACACTCCACACCATAGCAAACTACCATATCTTGGATAGGAATCCCAACCTAAACTCTATCCAAGTAGTAGCAATAAAGAATAACCTTTTCAATCAGCGTAAACTCAACAATCTAATGGACAATGCAAAGAATGACCAAGCAGAGCCAAACTAAACTACCTTCTATTCATAACAACTAATCACCATATCCTAAATAAAACCAAAATCAAAACTCAATCAAAAGAACAACATCAAGCAAAGATCTCTCTTCATTCCTTGGCAAAATCCCTGAACCTATTTAGGAATAGATTTCTCTTATGACAAACCACTTGAATCCCTACAGAAATTCTGAACAACATCCATTTGACCAAGACCGAACTAGAAAATGACACATAACTAGCTCCTCTCATGATGAATTATGATGATATCCTTAATTCAACTATGGATGAGTGGCACACAATCAATTATAAGAAAAGAAAGGTTCCAGAATTGAAACATCTCCTTGCTAAAATAAATAAATATTTTGGAGGCTATAACTGGGAAGTACTTCTAGGAAACCCACTAGAAGTTAACTCCACTCTAGATGAACTACCTCTTGATATGGAACATTAGAATCATTGATAAGGTCAATGCCTCTAATGGACTTAAAAGCCTTGTTAGATCCCACTTCTTGATCCATTTTCCATACTTGAAGCTCTTATCCAAAGCCACAACCTACAAAAAATCAATAAACATGTCCTTAATGTTAACATCATTGCCAATTCTAGCAACAAAATTTGGCTCTTCTTTAAAAACCAAGGATCTAAATACTCTTGACTTTTCCTTCACTTCCACTTGCAAGATTCTAACTTCAGTTGCTTTGCCACAATCATTTATACTTCTTATAACCTTCAATAGAGAGTGGAACTTTAAGAAGATATCAAACAAATTAGTTTGCAAACCAAAGACCCTTGGATTGTTGGAGGTGACCTCAACATGATCTCAAGCCTAGTTGAAAAAAGGAAAAAGGGAAATCCAAACCTAACAATTATCTCAAAATTTTCTAAAGGAATAGAAGAGGATAACCTTTTGATGTTGGATTCAAAGGCAAACCTTTCACTTAGAAAAGAGGAAAAATCTGGGAAAGATTGGATAGAGTCCTCAACAATGAATGACACTCCTATAATGGAAGTTCTTCACCTTGCTAGAATTTCAGATCACTCTCCTTATTGGTTAGCTACAACTTCACCTCTAAACCAAAACACAACCCTTTTAGATTTCTCAACATGTGGACTTCCCAAGACTTGATCCAATTACTAGACTTTTGGTAGGTCGAAAAAACAACCCTTGGATCTTTCATAAGAATATTACTCATGGGATAAAAAAGTATAACAAGGAGACTTTTGGAAACATCCACCATCTGATCAAAACAACTAAAGAGAAGATAGAAAAACTTGAATAAGAGATTTCCCACATGAAAGATAGTGATACCTTTACTCTTGAAGACCAACTAAATAATCTTCATCTTGAGCTCCAACACTTCATCAACAAAGAAGAAGACTATCTTAGACAAAAGCAAAGTAGCTACTCAAAACTTCTTACAAGGGGTAGAAACTCCAAATTCTTTCATGCTTGCATAAAAAGAAAAGAGAAGAAAAATGGGTAAACAAAATTAAAAATGTGCAACTAGATCACTCACTAAGAGGGCATTATGGAAGAGTGCATTAGCTACTTCTCCAAAAACTTTAGCCAACCCCAGAATCAACTTTGGCCTCCTCTCTTAACATTTTTTTTTTGACTTTGACAAGGTCCTGATAAATAATGATGAGCTTACCTCCAAATAAGGAAGAGATATGGAATGCACTTCACTCCATAGATGATATAAAATAGCTGGTCCTGACGGTTTTAATGCTATCTTTTATCACAAAGCCTAGGAAGTTATAAAAGTTGAAGTTATAAAAGCCATTCAAACCTTCTTCATTGACCTGAGCTACGATAAGTATTTCACACTTCAGCCATCATTTTGATTCCCAAGGAGAAAGTTGCCACACATGGCACAAGTTCAGACCTATCTACCTAACACCTATTGTCAACAAAATTATCAGCAAAATCATTTCCATTAGACTTCAAAAGATCTTACCAACCCTCTCGAAACCAAATTACCTTCATCAAAGGGAGAAATATTACTAAAATATCCTCCTATCCCAAGAACTGATCAAAGACATTGATAAAAATTATATAGGAGGTAATATTTTGATGAAGATTAATATAAAGAAGGTTTTGACAAATTCTTAGTTGGGAATTCTTCTCAACTCAAATGAGGTGATATTGAAACTTGGACATCCTCAACTAGAAAATGAACTCTCTCTTCTCAAAAGAAAACATTAAAATTAAATAATATTTTATTGATGACCTCCTCCCCATCAGTGATGGAAATAAAAGAGCAATCAACACATATTTGAAAACCATCAAGGATTTCATGACCCTCTCTGGTATGTTTTTAAATACTAACAAATGTCTCTTTGTTATAGGGAAGCAAATCAACAAATCTAAAATCAGATGGATCATTGAGAGAACTAAGTTCACTCACACAAAGGTCCCCCTTCCTTACCTTGGAATCAAACTTTACAAAGGAAAAGCCATATCATCTCTATTTTATGATCTAATTGAAAAAATTCAACATAGAATCAACTCTTGGGAGAACTCCTTTCTCTCCTTTGGTGTAAGAATTACCATTACTGAAAGCATCCTCAATTCAATCTCTCTATATACTACCCAAGTCCAACACATTCCAAGAATGATCTAAAGGAGAATTGAAAGAATGCTTAATATATTTATATAGAGTCACAACCATAAGTCCACCCATTGGTCCAGCTGGAAAACATTCTGTAAATCAACCACTAAAGGTGGCTTGGGATTCAAAACCATTCAAGATAACATCAAAGCTAACATATGCAAATAATGGATAAAACTTGGGGAGAACAAATCATTATGGGAAAAATACATGTTAGAAAAATACTATAGAGACTCTCATCTAATGACAACCATAACAAAGCCATCAGATTCAGTTATTTGGAGGAGTTTGGTGCAGCACAAGGAAGAAGTTGAAGACCTCATTTTTTGGGACTTGGGGAATGGATGCATTGACATCTGGAATGACCATTAGATTGGGGAGGAACCCCTCTATTTGGAATTTACTGACTCTAGGCCTCTTCAAATTGGCTTCATTAAGAATTTTTGGTTGAATGCTGATTGGGATATACAAAAACTACAATCTATTTTCCCTCCCCAAATCTGTAACAAAATCTGTAGCAAACCTATCAATGCTGAAAGAAAAGACACACTAATTATCGAGGTATATCCACACAACTCAATTCACAAGATTCTCCTCTCAATTTGGAGGAAAGACAACCTCTGTACCATGGGGAAAAGCTATTTGGAACCCACATATTTGACCCTCAATAGCCTTCTTTTGTTGTACTCTTTCACCACTTTCTTCCCCTTGATGATATCCTCAAACTCAAAGGCTTGAAACTTTCCTCAAGATTCCATCTATGCAAAGAAGAGGAAGAAAGTCACTTTCATACCATCATCCATTGCAAATTTAGCAAAACACTATAGAATGTTTTTTCTGAACAAACAAATGACCATAATGGTGATGGTCTCATTAACTTGGTTCAACTCTTGGATAAATCAAATCAAGCAACATATAAGTAGCCCTCCAAAAATTTCAATGCAATCCTCATCATCCTTTGTTCATTTGGACTACTTGGAATGATCTTAAACATAATGATTCCATCATCAATGTTGAATCCTTTGCTCTTAAAATCATATCCCGCTTTCAGCTGATGGAAAAAAAAGGAAAGGCTCTAAACTTGAAAAATAATTATGTCAATATAACCAGTTGCAAATCGCTAACCTACAACCTTATTTTCTAGAAGAAATCAACCCAAGACTACATTAAAATTAATATATATGGCAACTGCAATTCTAAAACTAGTAATGTTGGAATTGGTGGCATCTTTAGGAACTATAAAGGTGACTACATCTACTTCTACTCCATGCCTTACAATTCCCTTTCAGCACTTCATGCTAAAACTACAACACTTCATTTTGCTCTCCTCCTTGCATCAAGGAGACCTCACCTCAACTATTGGATTGAATCAAATTCATTACCTCTCATCCAAATCTTGATGAAGATCAATTCCAATAGCCCCTTGGCTCATTCTCAACCTCCTTATGGCTATCAAAATCTAAGAATGATACTCAAAGTCTATTGCTCCCATATATGGAGGAAGGAAATAAACTGGCTAATCTACTTGCAAAACAAGGAGCACAACATCCTCTCATCTACCAAGCACCCTGACAAAAAACTTAGCTTACTTGTACATAGAGACAAGCTAGGCTCCCATACATTAGAACAAAATACTTGTAACCACCCTATTTTTGCTATTTTTGGATTACTATAATCTTTTAGTAATCAATAAAAATTTCTCCTTAAAAAAAGTACAAAGGAATATGCAAGCATGGTTCACAAAGTCTACTTATTTTTAGTTACTTTTAGTCATTTATTACTTGGGATTTAATTGAATGACATTATGAGTTAATTATTTTTATATTCAAGTTGAATTAATTTAATGGAATAAAAAATTTAATTTTTGTAAGAGCCTAACACATCCAAGCTTCATCACAGAACACAACAATCACAGAAAGAAACCTAAGAAAAGCATGTAGTTTTATTACACACCAAAAAATAAATCCACCCAAAAAATTTAAATTTAACAAGTCAGAGTGGCCATGTATCGCTATACACTCAAAAAAAATGGGTGGCTAAGATCACCCTCATACAACCTGGCCTAGAACTAAAGTCTTGATCTATAAAGTTCTTCATTTAGGATCATCACCTTCTTTAAGAACCTTTTTAAGCTCCATAAAGGACCACCATTAGCAACTTCTGTTAATCTTAAACACCATAGATCATAGCCTAACTCTAGGTTCAAATTATATTTTAAAATTTTCAAATAAATTCTTAATACCTGCAAAATAGATGTTAGGAAAAGCACATAGTAAACTAGCAGTTTTAATGCAAACATACAAGCTTAGCACCAATAGTTACCAAGATGACCTATCATTTTGGGCTATACTTGAGGACTTAAATAGCACCTACAAGGAAATAAAGTTTATTATATTTATTACAATGGTTTTTTTAGGCACATCCCCTACAGAAAATAATGTTAGTCTAAAAGGTTGCCTAACATCTAGACTATCGAGTAAATACTTTCTAGCCATCTAAGATAAAATATTACACCATAATAAAAGAAAAACATCACATCATATCACATATGATCAACCTAACCTAAGCCTAACGTCGATGACCTAATAATCTAGTGTGTAAAAAAAGGGCCTAGTGTGGTATGACTACGCTAAGCCTTTTAAGGTTCAAGTTTTTATTTGAATTTACAATTTGCTCATTTTTAATTATATCATTGGATGGTTTTAATTTAAATTATTTAGTTGATTTTGATTTTTATTTCAATTTTAGGTTTATTTTTCTATTAAAGTTTAATTTAGGTTTTAAAAATTAAAAAATAAAATCAATTATGCTTAAAGCAGAACCCATGAAATCATTATCCTAAGATGAAAATCTATTCTAGGAATCAAACTATGGGCCTATGTATCTTAATTAACCCTTTTGAATTTATTTGGATATTTTAATTGAGTTGAATTTATTATTCAGCTATAACACCCAAGATGGGAGTGAATTGGATTTTTAAAAATAATTTTAGAAAAATTAATTTTAAACTTTTGTGGAAAATTTAAATCTTTAATGATAAAGCTTTAGAGAAATAAAACAATAATCAATAGTAGAAAAGAGTGTAGAAAATAAAGAAAGAGAATGCAGAGATTTTTTATGTGGTTTGGCCAAACCCCAAAAATTGGCCTATGTCCACTCCTAGCCACCTAGGTTAAGAACTCACTAAAATCAAAGTTTAGATTACAATAAATCTCTGTACTCTCTTTCACGGGCAAGTACAACTCAATACTATACTTTCCTTAATAGGCAAGTACAACCCAACCATGTACTTTTCTTAACGGGCAAGTACAACCCAACAAGGAAATAAGAAAGAGAAATATGAAAGTATCTAACTCTTAATTTAAAAGTATTTTCTCTCATAACCCAACTACAATAATATTAAGGCAAGTGAAAATAAAAGAAAGAAAGAGAGCTCATTTTAGTTTGTATTTAAAATTGAATGCAATGATAAAACATGAAAGATGTATATGATGCAAGTAAATATTTAAAATGTTTGAAAAGAATATAAGAACTTGAAATCAGAAATATTTAGTTAATGATCTATAGTGTTGTACAAATCAACTTGTATATGAAGGCTTGAGTTTTGAAAAGATCAAATGAATATGCAATATTAAAGCACATAAACTCAATTGAAGTATCTTTTAAAAGAAATATCACATATTGAAAAGATGAGATAATTTAAAGGAAAGAACACTTGCTACTCACAAGAGTTCTTTATGAAATAATTTACACAAAATTAATCTCACTTAAGGATATGTAAGAATAAAAAAGAGAGAAAGATTTGCAAGCACAAAAATTTAACCAAACACAATCATAGCTTTTGGCCAACTTGAAAAGGTGTATGAATAGATGAGTTAAGCATAAATTAAATTGACCAAACTATAAGAAACCTTAAGCCAAGAAAGAGATCAAGGACACACATGAATAGCAAAAAATAAATTAAAGGAACCTTGAATAGCTCTCAACCAAAAGGATTTTTCCAACTCCTCTAACTTCTTTTGGGAAAGTTGTAAAGCAATCACTTGTAGGAAGGAGGAGGAAAGATGATGAATAGGTTAACACTTTATTCAGCAAGAGAAATCTCCAAAAAAAATTTTAGTGAGGGTTTGGCCAAGAGAGAAAAGTCCAAGAGAGAATAACCTAGTCTTAATAACATTATAAATAAGAAAGGGAATCAAGGGGGTCAACCAAGAAGAGGAAAAATACTTTAGTAAGTAATTTAACTTAAGCCAATCAAAATAAAATTAATTTGCACATGTTGGCAAAAGAATATGTAATTTGAATTTAAAATAATTGAAATTAAAGATTCAAATAAATGCATTTTTTAATCTAAAAAAGTTGGAATAATTATGGAAATAATTTGAATGACTCTCACATGACTTATTTTGCAAATAATCATGAAAAAATTCAGTCAAAAAGGTTTAGGGTGAGAGATAGGATAGGAGAGAGAAAAATAATACGTTGAATATTTTTTGGATAATTTAGATTCATGCATTGAATAAATTGATAATGAACATTACTATGCATGGAAATAGTTTATTGAAATGTGAAATTAACTTAACTTGTGTGGAAGCACAATAAATGGAACAAGTTTATGTATTTAGTTCACATTATCCAAAATGAATAATTTGAAGAATAATTGAAAAATATAAAATGTAGACTTTATGAATAATTCTAAAATAAATTATTTTCAAATAAATGAATGATTTCTTTTATTTTAGTGAGAGCTTTTTATTTTCTTTAATATAGTTAATCCTAAAAAAATTTCACCCATTTCAAGTTTAATAGCTTTAGCATCTTGAAATGATTAAAAAACCTAGAGTTGAAGAATTTTTCTACACACTTGAAATTAACTTGATTAGTAGAATTTGAACATGTGTTTGTTATCATCAAAATTCATCTCATATGAGGTGGGGATCATGAAGTCAACAAAATTTAATTTGTTGATCATTTGATTTAATTAAAAATTAAGTTTGTTGGGGTTGTTTACTTTTATGTATCTTGATCATTGATATTAATATTAGATAAATTATTAGATAGTAGATAAATTATTAGATTGTAGTTTGATTGAACTTGTCATTTTTTATTATTCAATTAATGTTTGATTCTCTTCTTTAAATTTCATTATATAAATTCCTTTAAGTTTTATTGATTTATTTGGTTTATGTTGATTACATTTGTTTATTATTAAATTTAGAGAATTTATATTTTCCTTATATTTAAACTAATTATTGTATTTAGATTAGCTTATAATTTGAGTTATTTTTAATTTGATCCTTTTATTTGAATTTCAATTAAGGGTTAAATTAATTATTAAATCTTTAAATTTGGTTATTTATATGTAAATTGTTTAATTTAGTGTAATGACTATTTTGTTTATTTTAATTGATCTTTTGATTTAGTTTTGTTGATATTTATATTTAATTCATAATTTCAATTTAAAGTTCAATTGATTTGTTCTCTAATTGTTGACATAGCTAGTTTTATTATGTTTCAATTAATTAATTATCTTAATCAACATAAATTACCTATTTAATATATTTATTAAGATTGATTTAAGATTTATTAAGTTCATGAAGTTAAATGATTTATACTGATATTATTTAGATTTCATGATTTTATGTTTTGTTAAGTTCAATTAATTTAATCGATTAATTATTATGCATAAGTTAGTTTAAAGGGCAATCTTGTAATTTGTTGTTTAATGAAATTTTTATGATTAAAATTTTGTTTAAATTATATTTGACCACTAATCCTAACTTAAGAAACCTATAGAGATGAAATACCTAGGGTGTCAATACTTAAACTAAGTCATTATAATTTTCTAGGGCATTTGAATATTTATGTTATGAATAATTTAATCAATTATGCATTATAATTCAATTATTCATTTAATATTAAGTTAGGAATGATTTTAATTTTAATAAATTCTTACTTAAATATTAAATTTTGATATTAATTAATCAAACATTATGATACAATATTTAATTTGTTATGAATTTCATAATTTGAACCTTTGGTTAAATTAATTTAATGCCTTTAATTTTTTCTTAAACCCTAAGTATGTGATTTTTACAGTTTCTTAACTTCAGAGGTTTGATAAATTTTTCTAAATCCTCTGATGTTGTTAGAAGTTTTGAATTGAATTTGTGAATTTTTATAATTTCCAAGTTTTTAATATTATTTTTAATTTAAAAGCTGCTAAGACTTGAAAATTTCATTTTTTGATCCAGAAGTCATTTTTATTTGAAAGCTTTATGACAAGTGGGTTACTTGCCATTTTCATCTATAAAATTTTATTTTTAAAAGAGATTTAGCTTATGACTAATTAAGGTTTTAATGTTTTCAATAAACTCAAATTGTGCCTAAAATATTAGGAACTAATTAAGGCTTTTAATTTTTTTTATTCCTCTTTGAAAGATGAATATAAAGAAAGTTTATTTAAAATTTTTAAATTTTTAATCATTTTATTATGATTTTCCTAAGATTAGTATAATTAAATGAATTATTTAATTCAACTTATTCCTAATAATAAGTTTCAATGAAGTTTAATACTTTTATTAAATTTATTGACGTTTCTTAAGGTGTTTTAAATCATTTTTATAATTTTCTCTAATTTTTTTTGTATTAGTATTAATTTATTTCATTAAATTAGTGTTTAGAGATTGAAAAATTCATAACTTTCAATTTCACCAATAATAATTCTTCAATTTTTTATTAAAAGTGTGTTTTAACCTTAATTTCATATTATCAAAGTTTCAAGTTGATTAGACCATAATTTTGGATTTTATTTAAGTTTGATTATTTTTAATTAAACTCAATTTATCCCAAAAATACCAAAGTAAAAAATAAATAATTTTAGGATTAATGGATTCCTCTTACTGAGATGAATCCATGGAGACCTTATTTATATATTTTTGGTTGATTATTTTATTTTTTCGGAATTTCTAAAGTTTGAGGCTATTATTAGTAATTTTAAAATTTTAAAACTCGAACTTCTTATTTAACCTAATAAACACTTATACGACACTGAAGAAGCACCACTTTATGCATGAGATCATGCTATTGGTGGATCCCACATACAACAGCAACAGAGATGTGGGATAAATCAAGACCATTCAATCATGGATCACACAGTCCTGATTCAATCCCAATTTTTTTAAGGGAATAAATCATGTTGTCTGTCTAGATCACAGCCATCTATTCCAAATAAAAGGAGTGGATTGTGGTGATTTCATCCCTTACCTCTCGAGAAGGATTGAAAGTCATTTGTCATTAAGGGGATAATTATGATAATCTAGGTAACAAGACATGGTTTGATCTAAGTAGAGATCAATTTGACTTCACAAAACACCAAACCAAAATGGAAAGATGGTCAGAGTTAGAGAATACCTCACTGGTATTGTTCTTTGGTGGCAGTCTCATTTTGAAAACCTTCAGTAGGTTGAAATGAAGCTCTGGCAAGGATTTGATGGCCTGCCTCCCCCTGAATTGGTGTGGAGAGCACTGTGCATCGCTGCTCATCAGAGTTCGATCAAATAATGGTAAGAAGAGTGGGAGAAATGATTTGTTTGAGTTCATTTTAGGCTAGGGAAAGGAAGTATCGAAGGTGGTAATTGAAGGCTCTCTTCCTTTCTTTATAATTGGCTAAGCCTCTTCTCATTGGAGGAAGTGGGAGGTGGTTGGTCATGGGGAATAGGGTTTGGATCAATCATTGGAAGTAGTGGGAAGGTCAGAGAAGGAATTTGAATGGGTTAAGAGGTGAGGGAAGAACATTGACAAAATTTGGAGGGAATGAAGTTACTGGGCCATCTTCCTCCTTCATGGCCTCCACCTCACCTTATATTACCACCTCCCATCTCTATAACACTTAGCTGCCTCATGCTAAGATGAGTCAAGGGTTGAACCCAAGATCAAATGGGTTAGGTTTCCCGCCATGTGGGCTTGGATTTAATTTGTTTTGATTTGTGTTGATTATAATATATTTGATAAATTGACTTCAGATTCAAATTTTAATTATTATTAATTGTCCATGGAATGATTTTGAGATAAATTGATCCAAATTTCATATAAATTGAGCATGATTAGGGTTGGTTTGTCCCATTTGATTCAAATGAGTCAAATTAAATCATTTAAAATAATTAGCCATTTTAGATATTGGATTTTGATTCAACTATGTATAATTGAACTTCCATGATGTTTAATGATTGATATCAATAATTTTAATAATTTCAATTTCAATTTTTATTAAAACCTATTATAACCCATTTATAGCTAAATGGGTTTAGGTGAATTTGTTTGAGTCAAATAATCAATTTGGCTCAAATCAAAGTGTATTTCGATTTTAATTATGTTCATTTAATTTCTTGAAATGATTAGGATCTATTATTTTCAATTATTTGGTATTTAATTTTAATTCAAATTATCCCATTTTGATTTAAATGGGCCAAGTTGGGTTCTTTGAGTCAAATGACCTATTTGACGTAAATCAAAGTTTGTTTGAACTTTAATTATGTTAGATTGAGCATTAGATTCTTGAGATTTTTCCCCTTTTAAGAACTTTGAATCCTCCTTTTTAGGTACTAAAATTTTCTCTTTGTTTAAAACAATAATAATTATGTTTGATTGAGTATTTAAGATGATTTAGATCAATTTAATTCATTTGATTTGAGGTTATTTTAATTTTGACCTAAGTTGGACTTAATGAGTCTAATTGGATTCATTTGTGTCAAATGATCATATTAATCAAATCCACAAGAAATATTAAATTATGTCTAATTATGATTTTTAAATGTTTTGAAATATTTAACTTGAATTTGAACTTAATAGGGTTCATTTGGGTATGTTTTGGTCAACTGACCCAATTAACCCATTTGAAACCTTCATTGAACTTGGATTTATTTATATTTATGCTTGCACATATTTACATAATGGTTTTCAATTTCTGGAATGATTCAATTTGACTAGATTTTAGTTGGTTGACTTTTGATTTGGTGGGGCTCACATGGGTCAACTCAAGTTAAATGAATTGGTTATCCACTTTAAACTTTTTCTAGATTTATTTTTGGGCACACTTATATTTAAGCATTATTTCATGTATTTTGTTTGATTTGATTTTTATTTTTTTAGGACTTAGGTGATTTTGAGCATAAATATGTCTATTGGTTCAACCATCCCAACTACCTCATTATAGCTCAATTAAATTTAGATTTTGCTTCACGTGTGTTTTGTTTTGTTGAATTTTATTAAATTTTGACTTGATTGGGTTCACCTAACCTAATTGATCAAGTTGTTTATTAAATATGACAAGTAAACAACTAATTCTAATTGATATAACTAACATATGAAATTAAAAAAGGTTACTTAAAGTTTTATGTGCATCAAAGTAAATTTTTATTTTAATGAAGAGAACAAGTCCCTTGCTAATGATCACTTAAAATAAATTTTTAAGATAGGTTCACCAACAATATTTTCCAGACTATATGTTGGAGCTCACTAAATTAGACTTTAAGCTAGCACCAAAGATTTGCAAGAAGTATACTAAATATCCAAGCTATTAAAATTAAGTAAAAACTATCATAAAAGAGATTAAATAATCTCAAATTTGTTGGAGTGACTCACAAGCTTCTTGAAGGCAAGTCCACCACAAGAAATTCTTCTTGTTGAAAAATGTTTTGACAAAAATTTACTTCTTCTCGGATATTGCTCTAGTACTAAATATGATGGTGATAGGTAACCTTTTAGTGACATTAAGGAGTATAAATTATATTCATCTTTATATTAATGTCTAAAGATGAGATCTAGAGTTTTTTAATTAAAATTTGAGAAGTTTAGTATGGTCTTCTAATGAAACTTCCAAGACTAGCTTGGATTGGACTAGTTTGGGCATATTTAAAAGATCTCTTTAGAAATTAGGTTTTAAGTAGGGTAAATGACTAAAATTAGTGGTGGATGGTTATCTTAAGATGTTAACTCATTGTTTGGAATAGATGGTTAGGTTTGGTAAAGTTTATAAGGCTATTACTATGTAGGGAATGAAGCTATTCTATAGTCTTCTTAGTTTGGCCAAGAGTTTTAGGTGAGGCTTTAGAGTGGATGTGAGGTTTGGCTTGGGTAATGGCTGATCTTAGAGGAAGTTAAAGATGTGTAGAAAAGTACTAAGAAAATATAAAGCAAGATATTAAGAGAATTAAACTAAATATAAAAGTAAACAAAAGGATAACTATCTAATCTCACCAAAGAAAAGGCAAACTTGAGCCACCAAGCACCAAGCTAGAGAAAAGAGCAATACTTCACCAAAAATAATTTATGCAACCATCAAAAAATTGAATAACATTTCAACTTATTTATAGGGATTACATTAGTAAAAGTTCAAAAAAATGAAGAGGGAAACTTTGGAGGGAAATGTAGGTGGCCTTTAAATGGAGAAAGGTGCAAACCACCTTCATAATTTTAATTTCTATTTTTTTAATTTAAATAGATAGCTAATACATGTCTACAAATATAAAAGTCAAATATTTTAGAAACTAAATTTAAAATTAAATAATAAAATATAACTTTATTTTTTTTAATTGGGTCCATTTGATGGGCCTTGATTAAGTACTTGATTGGTCACTATTTTAGGCCCTTGCTTAGGCTCTTATAAATGGACCTTTGGCTTCATTTTCTTTATCCACATGATTTGCTACATCAACTCCATTGGGCTCAATTAAACTCTACTCTCTAGAGTTGAAATCTAAGAATTCTTTCACCAATTGTGGGGCTAAGGTCTCCAAATCAGTGCGAGTTAGAAAACATCTTCAGTAAGTGGTTTATTCTTCCAATAAACTAAAACTTGAGGCTTGATAGCTTGATTAGTGGACATCTCTTTAGTAATGCTATAATCAACTTCCAAGAATGAGGGACTCTGTAAGTGGGAATGGTGAAGCGATCATAGAGAGAAGGGAGCCACAACAGGTGGAGGAGAAGAGATGCTCCAATGTTATTTCACTCACCAAAATGGAAGAGAGATGGAGATCTTCCACTCATCAAAGTAGAAGAAATCTGAAGTTCTACTCACCAAAGTAGAATGGTAGTGAGAGATCATCAAATCTCATAGATGACCAGCCACTAAGCTCCAACCAAAGATTTTTCACTCTTAATTATGGGGAAAACTTATGACACCATATAGGGTTTAAAAATTTCTTATTTAGATGATCAAATACATCATTAAAGAATAAACATATTATCTTGGAATATAAACATATTTCTTATAATGGATTTGATTATTTAATAAAATTCTCCTAAGGATAATGGGTCTTTCATGTATCATAGAGTTTTCTTCTAAACTACATGGAAAGTATAACAAGGTTTATTTTAAATTGGGTTCATAGTTCCCTATAAGGGCAAGCACCTATAGTTAATTACATCTTAGGAAAAAGGATTTCTTCCTAAGTATACTCTTGATTGAATATTATTTATATAGAGTTCTAAGTTGGTTTTCAAAGGAATGATATTTGAAATTTTCAATTAAGAATAATCCAAAGTGGAAAGAGTTCTTTTTGAAACCCAATTGGGATGAAGTAGGAAATGCTTATAGATATTGGGATTCCTAGTAAGCATTTCAACTATCCTATCATTGGGCATTTAAATTTTAGAATTTAATTTATATTTTGAGTTAACATTTTCTTAGAAGTCTATGATTTATATTCTAGTAGTACAAAATTGTAGAAATGCCTATGATTGAAGACTTACTCCAAGGAGAATGCTTTAGAACTTAAATCTATATGTGCTTCTAACACAAGTTAGATGCTCAACCTAATTTCATTTTGGGAATTATTGGCCATTCCTCTCACTTGAGGGAATAAACCTATCCTGAGTATTTTGGACTTACAACCCACCTAGAAGGGCTCCTAATTAACACCACCTAAGAATATTTTAAATCCATGATTCTAAGTCTCGTGAATGCAAAATGGCCAGGCTATTATATTTTAGGAAAAAAAATCTAAGAATCCTAAACTTACTCCCTAATCCCTAGGATCATGTAGGGTATGAAATGCATCTAACTAATGCACATTTTTTAGATTTTAAAAATTATGACTTAAGATTCATTTGAGGTCTTAGAGTATGCATTTTTATGCCTAAATGTCATATAATTAGAATTAATTATGGGATAAATCATCAAGATAAATACAAACTTCTCCAAGAAGGTGGTCATCCTCATAGGTCAGATGCACCTTATGTGCAATGGGTGAAGTGTCAAATTCAAGAGTTGAGAGCAATAAGATTGCATAATTTTCAAGAGCTAGTTATTTTTAATTAATTTTAAGTTTTTCCTAAGCCTTTAATTTAAGTGAAGTTTCAAGTTTTCTTTATTTTTATTTCAATTGATTAGATTTAATTTGGGTAGAAATTTAATTTTTTTTCTCTAAGCATATGTCCAGGCATTCATCACAGAAAGCACAACATAGAAAGAAACCTAGAAAACTAGGTTGATTCAATTATGCACCAAAAATAAATCAAGCCAATTTTAATTTAAAAGAAAGTCCAAAGTGGTACAGTACAATTATACACCCCAGAAGAATGAGCAAACAGGCAGCCAAGTTCTACCCTTATACAGCCTAGCCTATAACTACAAGTTTAGATCTATGGATCTTCTTTCTAGGATTGTCTCCTTCTTCAAGGACCACTACACCTATCTTCTAGTAGGGTCAGCTCCTGCAAATCCTAGATCCCATAGATCCTAACCTAATTCTAAGCTTAAATTTATATTTTTAAATTCAAAAAAAAATCCTAAGCCCTACAAAATAAATGTCAGGAAAATTCAAATAACACATAGTAGTTATATTTCACAAACATATGGGCTTAGCATTAGTTGCTTGCCATGTCCACCTATCTTATTGGGCTATGCTTAAGGACTTAAACACACCTGCAAAAAAACAACATTCTTTTAATTTATTTATGATGGCAGTCCTTTTTAGCATAGCCCCCTGTAGAAGATAATGTTAGTTCTAAAAAGAATATTCTATCATCCAGTCTAATGGGCAAACAATCCTAGACATATAGTCTAAAATAGTACACCATAAAGACATAAAAAGCACATCACATCACAGATCGACCTAACCTAAGTCTAAGGTCTGTGACCTAATGATCTAGTGTGTAAAGGGAATAGGCTTGTGTGGCAAGACTTTGCTTGGCCTTTTTAGTTCAAGTTTTAATTTGGAGTTTTGAGTTTGTTTGAATTTTACCTTTGGATGGTTTCAATTCAAGCGATTTAATGATATATATTTTTGTTTTTAGTTTCAAGTTCACTTTTATTTTGTTAAAAGTTAAGTTTAAGTTTTCAAGAATGAATAGTAGAATAGATTCCAATTTTGAATTTCTTTTAAACATCTTAACTCATAATGGAATTAAATCTTCATACTATGTTGAAGATCCATCCCAAAGGCCTAACTAAGATCTTTAAGTATGTTAATTAATCCTTTTAGTTTCATTTAAATGATTTGGGTTTGAATTTAGTTTAGATTTTGGATTAAAGTTTCAATTTTGTTTTTGGAATTTAATTCTTCATTTCATTCTTTTGTTTTTATTTAAATTTCATTCTTGGTTTAGTTGATTTTTAACTTGATTTGATTTGGTTCATTTGATTTTTAACTCGATTTTTAACTTGATTTGATTTTTAACATTTGATTTAGTTTTAATTATGTTTATATTTATTGAATTCATATTCATTTGATTAGATTTGAATTATGTTAACCTAAGACACTTAGGTTAATGTTTCAATCCATTTTTAAGTTACATTGATTGTGTATTCGGATTTCATTAATTTGTTTGATTATTAGTTCATTAGTCTTAAGGTTTAATTAAACTTAATATGCATTATTAATTTCATTAACCCTTAAGTGATCAAATTCTTTGATTTAAGATGTTGGAGAACTATCCTTAAGTATTTTGATGTTGATGAAGATTATTTTAAGTTATTTTACAAATTTTGTAAATTAATGAATTTCTTTATTCATTATTTGATTTATATTGACCTAGTGATTTGGAAATTCAACAATTCTCAATCCAAAGGTCAATTGGGTTGAAATTTTTATGGCAAGTGGGGTTCCTTGCTAATTCCATATTTCCAAAGTTTTATTTTAATCAAATACATAATTAGGGTGTAATTAAGGTTTTAATTATTTCATTAAAACCTAATTTAAGCTTAATTTAATGAGGATTCTTTAAAGATTTTATTTTTTCCTTGATTTCTCTATGAACGATGCTTTCATGGACAGTTAAGTCAAGATTTTTTGAATTTGGTTGATTTATTATGATTTTCCTAAGTTTAGGGTAATTATTTGAATTAATTAATTTAATTAATTACCTAATTAGGGAATTTTATGGTTTATTAAGTTTCAGTGGGTTTCATTGGTGTATTTAAATTCATTTGTGTTTGATATGTTGATTTGAAGTAATTTGATTCAATTTTTATGATTTATTTCATTTAATTTTAATTTATTTAATTAAAATTGAAGTTTAGAGTTTGAAATTTGATATTTCTTGAATTAAATTGTAATAATTCATGAAAAGTTTTCCTAAGGTGTGTTTAACCTCAATTTTAGTTCCCCAAAGTTTCATTTCAATTGGATTTATGGTTTGAGATTAAATTGGGTTTAACTTATTTCATTTAAAGTAAAATTAAGCCAAATTTACCCAAAAATTAATTGGGGATTTTGGGTTTAATGGATTCTACTCATTGAGATGAATCCATAAAGCCCTCATTTGTAATTTTTAGATTTACATTTATTTTTTTTATTATTTTTTAACTAATTTAAATGGAATTACCTTTTTTAAAAACGCTTTTTGTCGAGAAGAATCCACATGGAGGCCACGTCAAAAATGGCACCATCCTAGATGGATCTCGACTGTCCCATCAAAGATCGTACGGTCCCGATTCATTTTACAATTTTCTTAATGGATTTAATCCGATCATGTGGCTAGATCTCCGTCATCCACTCCAAATAGAAGGAATGGATAGCGGAGATCATTTCCTAAGCATCTTTGATGAGAGACGGACGTCGTCCATCATATTCAATAGATTTCTAGTGATCTAAGGTCGATTTCGATGCAATTTTGATTTTCAAAATGATCAAGGATCGATTTACAATTGATCTATATCCTTATAGCCTGAACTTTTAAAAAATCATAACTAATTATAAAATTAAAAATTTTAAAATAAAAGAAGATACACTTTGGATTTAGTAAAATGAGTAAAATACAAAAAGCCCCACTTTTTTATGCACAATTTGGAATTAATTAAAGTTTAATTAAAAACACTAATCTTAAAATTAATCTCAAAATATTGACCTAAATGACTTGAATAATTTAGAGAATGTTTATAGTAATGTTTTTTATCTGCCATAAAAGTTTCATGTCATTTGGGTGAGTTAATAAAAGTTATGCATTTTTGAAACTCTAATGTTCAAGTTAACTTAATGATTAACCAAGAAATTATAAAATTACCAAAATATATTTTCAAGATCAAACCTTGTTTTACATAGAACATATAAAAAACAATTAGGCCATCTATTTTTAATTAAAACTCAAAATAACCAAAATTAGGGTTAATTAGACATTAATAATCAATTTATTACCAATAATGTAGAAATTTTATAATTAATTATAAAAAAATTTAAGAAATATGAGTAATCCCTCTTTGTACTTAACTAATAGATAGGAATTCAATAAAATCAATATCCCTAATTTGTATTAGATATTTCAAAAGTATTTGTCATTTCTTTGAAATTTTAAATAATATTATTAGTCATAAAATATAAGCCCAAATGCTTTAAAATTTCTATGGTAAGTTTACATGTGGTCGTTTAGCTATTTAACTTTTTTTCAAAAATAATTTGGCTTTTGTATTATGATTTGTTAGATTAATAGGGTTATTGTGATGGATAAATTAATTAATTAATTGAAAAAAACATAAAATTTATAAAATTATATCTTAAGTACCTAAATCACTTAATGAACTTAATTAAGCCTTATTATATATCTCTATTAATTAACCTTAAATTATTAATTTCATAAAGGACTTAAATGAAGTTCAAATGATTTGATGATTCAATGATCAATCTAGAGGGGTTGTTAAAATCCTTATGAAAAAACACTTTATAATAGTTGATGTAAAGTAATATCTTTTGAAAGTGACTAGCTATCTAAATAAGATTTAAAATTATTTAAATTATAAAAATTAACTCATTAGTCATTCTAGGTATTCCCCTTAATATTCATTATATTATTTTAATGTTATTCATATTTTTATAAAAATAATCAGTCAAAATAATTCAACATTAAATATTAAATAATCTCAAACTACCTAAAATCCTTATGAAATTTTCTTGAGGTCCCCCATGACCTTAGTAGATGATGCCATAAGGTTTGGAGTTGATTAAGTTCAATAAACTTAATTTTAATGAATATGTATTTAGTCTAATTTTAAATTAAATTGTCTGCAATTAGATTTACAAATTTTATAATAAATATAACAAAGATAGAAAAAAATATCAAAATTTTATTATATTCTAATTTGAGTAGGGGAGACATAATAAAAGTAAAATCTATCTAGTTTGAATAATAAAATATTTCTATAATTTAAATAATTAAATAAATAACATAAATCACAAAAAATCAATTAAGCTTTAGATGACATGGAATTTTTACAGGAGTATTAGGTCATCATTACTAACACTATTGTGAAGTTCATAATTTTATGAGTTATAGTTTAAATTAAATATTTTATAGAATATACAATAATAATTAAGATATTTAAATTAACTCAAATTAATCCCAAACTTTTATTAAATGTTCCTTTGAGGTCCCTCAATTCTAGAGAATATTTACATAATTTTGAGAGTTATCTTGACATGGATTTGATACTTTATCTCACATTTGGTTAATAAATAATATTAAATTTATAAATAATTTAGAATTAATTAGAATATCATATAGTGCTCCTCAAGGTATTTTCTTAATTATAGGATTTGCTTCATAATATTATGAAAATATATGAGCTTAAATTGATCATAATTTAGAGTTTCATTAATAATACAATATCATTAATTAAATTAACTAAAATTCTTAAAAATTATTTATTTAGACCCTTAAAGAGAGCCTTATCCTTTGATGGGGTGTTCATTTTATTAGAATTAGGATGTAAGGACTTAGGCCCCATAGAGACAAAATGGGGCCTTCTATTCCTTAGCAATCACTTTAGATTGATAGGCCATTGATTTTAAACTTAGGTGAGGATGGTGTTTGATTATGGTATAATAATTTTCTTAGTTTGTGATGTACAATTTTTGACAAGATGTTAGGATTACTTACTCATAGATTAGATGTTATGGTGTTAATTATTAGATTAATATTAATTTTTATAGAGGGTTATGCTTGATAAAAGGGGTCATCATGATAAAATTAAAATTGAAAAGATTATTTACAAGTGGTATTTGCCTTAGCCCCATAAGTATAGACCATTAAGATGGTTGGCCTTAGTATTTTCTAGTGCTAAGCCTAATTGTATGAGATATAATTACTTATGTGTATGTTTATTTTAGCTAACCTCTGCTTTGTAAGTTCAATTAGGATTTTTTTTCTAAATTTCAAAGTATTATTTGTAACTATAACTTGCTTAAAGTCAATGGTTTAAGATGAGCAATGACTAGAAGACATGGACCTGGGAGGCCCTACAAAGCTTGGACCATTTGTATCATGAACATGCATAAACAAAGACCTCCAAAGGCCAGTATTTACTTAGTTTTAGGACAAACAGTATAAGAGTAAATCTCAACTTTCCATTTTCTAATTCTTCCATGGTGTATAATGGAACTCAACTGCATTATCCTTTTATTATATTATTTTAATTATTTGTTAACTTATTTACTTTGTATTGTGCATTAAAAATTGCATGCTTTTAGGTTTTTTTGTGTTGTTTGTTATTTGTCTACCTGGATCCCTTCGCTAAGCTCCTTATGAAAAAATTAATTTTTCTATCCAACTAAATTAATTAACTCAAAATAAAATAATATAACTTATAAACACATTTGATTAAACCCTTAGGCATCAATATGAAAAGAAACTAAAACTCTTAGAATTTGTGAACCATGCAGTATCTTGTCTTTCCCTTTAAATTAGACCCATCTCCCATTACTATAAGGGAAATCTATCTAGTGAGAATAACCACCTTCTTGGGGAAGTCTATCTGCTATTTTGATTTAAC
This sequence comes from Cymbidium sinense, assembly GCA_021442155.1. Taxonomy (NCBI): domain Eukaryota; kingdom Viridiplantae; phylum Streptophyta; class Magnoliopsida; order Asparagales; family Orchidaceae; genus Cymbidium; species Cymbidium sinense. The sequence goes on along the minus strand of CM038218.1, from coordinate 144,705,051 downwards.
CCATATCTCTTTGCTAATTATTTTTATGTAATAATAATTAGATACCCAAGTCTTGTCAAATAACTTTGGTATCTAAAACACATATGTAAAGTAAAATTTATTACATTAATTTTGAGCATTTTTATATCGATCAGGATCTTTTAGAGTTTAGAGAGGGACTTTAGGTTTTTAAACTTCTTTTTTAATTACTAATAGCTATCTTGCAATTTGTAAGATGTCCATAGGGTTTTAAAGCACAGGAGATGTTAGCTAGCAACTTATATAGACAGAAAAAGAGTTCAGAAAGTCAAGATAAGTTCATATTTCTTTGTGAGAGTGACCCAATACATCTTAATTTTCCTTATTAGACTAGGTCGAGCTTCTAACTTGTGCAGAAGCACCTTTAGTTTAAGGGTCTAAGTTAGTCTATATGTCTAAGCATTTCTAAAGACTTATACTATTGGGACATAGGCCTTAGTATTCTAATGAAATATCAATCCAAAAAAGAAAAAGTATATCTCAATTTCAAAAAAAAAATCCCAACTATATGATAGACTAAGGTTCTTACTAGGCATCCCACTATCAAGTACTTTCTATCTATCTTCTTTTAGAATCTATAAAAAAATTATTCCTAATTAACCTCTCTCATATGAGTTCAAATTAACAATCTTAATTTTCAACTTTGAAATTCATAGAGACGATAGTTGATTACTTTAATCATGAGTTTTTTTAAGAGATCATAACTTTTATAATATAATTAACTATAAGGGTTTGCCCCTATACTAAACTTACAACCTAAGAAAATAAACATTATCTTATATCACCCATATAAGGCAAGAGAAAGATATCAAGTACACATAAATCCATTAGCCTTAGGAGTAAATATTATGCATTTGAATCCATCATAGAGTGATATATCTACTCTTCAAAGTAGTATATTATTCCTTGATGTTGTGTTCGATCACCTAAATAGAACCCCCAAAATCTCTAGTGATTCTACTTAGAAAAGTTTCTCCATCATTAGCCTATACATCAGGAGTAAGCTCATGCCACTCATGCTTAGAATACTAATTGTTCCATTAGATATCTTATCCATTTCTTTCTTGGGAAAGTATTGCCAATATCATTGAGTTTGGTTCTAGAATCTCTTATTACCACTTTCTAATGAGTTGGTTCAAGAACTGACCATTAGATTCCCCAATGGGTCCCACTTTCCTTAGTTCAAGAAAAGTTCAAATCTTTTCCATTGCACTCAAAATCAATCATATTACTTCATGAGGAATTGATCTTACTTTTATCCTCATAATGTATCTTCTACAAATTCAAAATTCTTTAATCAAAATCTTGGTCTCTTCAAAATATTGAATTTTTGAACTTAATACCACATTCATATTTGGAATGTTAAGTTCTAAAATTTATTGAATCCCACCCAAAATTTTGGAGCCTATTATTTAGTAAGGTTATAACACAAAATCTCTCAAAAAAAAAAATCACTTGAGCCTCTTTTGTTAAAGCCAAATTTGATGAGAGTGGGTCTAAATTCTATAGAAACCATCAAGAAAGTCACATCAAAATTCTAACATTATGCTTGTTAATTAAATAAAGAAGGCTATCTTCAAGAAAGCTTATCATCTTCTTTAGCACTAAACTAGATTTAGCTTTGAATTTGGCCCATCAAGTCAATAATCCCCTCATCATGTTTAGCATGGGATTTAAAGATCTAAGGATGACTTGTGATGGTCCAACCTTGATAGTAGTGCACCCAAAAGATGTAGTTGATAGAAAGCCCCTCTATAGTTTGACTTGAGAATAGAGGCAAATTTTCCCTCTGTAAAGAAGAAGATAGTATAAGTTCCCATAGCTCACCGATTGTTCATACCAATGCTATGTCTAGGGTCAGTATGGTTAAGATAATACTATTAGCAACCTCGACATTTATGGGAAAGGCCAAGTTTGACCCTCCACTTTTAAGTTCATTCTCCAAACATGCTCCTATTACTAAGACTCAAAAGACAATTAAAAAAGAAAGAAAACTTAAATGAAGCATAAGAAGATGTTTAAGGATATTAAAACCTCATCTCATGTCATAGAGAATGTTTCTTTACTTTATAGCTCTCTCCTCCTCAAGTGTAATAGGTTTTATCTTCTCTCTGCTATTGAGGGTGAGGAGGATATATGCAACAAGGGTGTTCAACCTTAGATAGTCAGTATGAGTGGAAGAGGGGTTGCCTTCTAGGCATAGTTTTATTAGTAAATATGGAATCTTCTTCTCTTTATACAATTATTGATATTTTTGTGGTATCTCTGATGGTGGTAACTAGACTGGTGAATCAATTAAGAAGAAGGCATAACCCAAGAATGGTTTGATAGATGCAAGATTAAAGTGTTGTACTTTCATTTGATGTAGAGGGAATACTTATGATGAGTTTAAAAGAAATGAAAAAAATATTTACTAATATTCACTGGTTTAGAAATTTTTAACATACTAAAGCAATGCAATTAAGCTAGACCAACTCTAATCATTCCCCAATTTTACTTTTAGTCCTTATTACCCAAGCCTAAACATTTACCCTTCAGGTTTTGAACATGTGGACACATCTAGAGAAATATCTCAATTGTCTATGGGATGCCTAGAGTATTGATTACAATCCAAACCCCAGGACTAAACTTTGGATGCTTCATAAAAAGCTAGTAGATAAAAATGGAATTGGGACATTTTCAGAAACATCACAACACAAGTGGCCAAGGTTGAATATAACGTGAGCTATCTTAAAAACCTAGTGCTAAACAATGTTTCCATTTATGCTAATCTAAATTTGCGGCAAGCTCAGTAAAAACTTCAAGACCTCATCAATAAAGAAAAACTTTCTAAAGACAAAAGGTTGCAATTAAAATTTTCAAAAAATTTCAAATTGATAGATGAAACATTCTAAGTATTATCAGGTGTGTATCGAGGAGATCAAAAGACAATCCTTAAATTTAAGGATGATACAAAAGGCTAGATAAATAATCAAGATAAAATTATTGCTAGTGGCATCAGCTTTTTCTGATCTTTGTTCATATCTTAAAAGATAACTTTAGCTAAACTTTTCCATAGTGCAAACTTTGATGATAGGAAAGTTCTTATTATTTCACTAAACATGACATATAAAGCCAAGGAACAAGAACTCATGGTTGCATTATACATAATTGATGGCATTAAAAATACTTGATCGAATAGGTTCACTGCACACTTTTATCAGCATGCATTAGAATAGATTAAAGTTAATATTATTATTATTATCATCCAAGCCTTATTCAACATGCCTTCAAATGTCCAAGCTAAATTATGGAGAATCTTCAACAAGTTTGTTTGGAACTAGAATGGGAAGTCCTTACATTATACTAGTTAGAAAAGGTTATTCAAACCAAAGAATGAGGGAAGATTAGATTCAAAACACATGTTGATTCTATACATGCTAATCATATAAAATAGTTGATTAAACATTGAAGCAATAACTCTCTTTGGAAAAATTACTTATGGAGAAAATATTATGAAAATATCCCCCATAATCTTGTGTAATTTTATAATGGTGATTCTACTACTTGGAAAGACATGCAACATAGATTTGAGGCAAAGAATCTCATTTACTAGGGCCTTGGAGAAGGAACAATCAGCTTTGGATTTAATAACTAGCTATATGATGGAACCCTTTGTGACATTGTTGTAAACCATATTCCAAATCATTTATAGGTTAAAAATTTTGGCTTTAGCACAACTGGAACATATAACAACTCAAACAATACCTTCTTTCACAAGTTATTCATGAAATACTTAAAGTTCCAATTATCCCATATAAGAAAGACCAAATAATATTAAATTTTGATTATAAGGACTACTCTATCACCTAAGCTATCTAGAACAACTTCATCCTTAATCAAAGTCCTAATTTACCTAAGAAGAAATTGGTATAGAATAAAGCATTGACACTATCAATGTCATTTTTTATTTAGATACTATTTTACAACTTATTGTAAACAAATGATATTCTTAAATTATAAGGGCTAAAACTTTCTTCAACCTTCCATATGTGTTTGGATAGTTAAGAAAGCCTTCATCACTTATTTTTTTAATTGCACATTTAGGAAGCAAATTTGGAATCAATTAGATTAGCAGTGTCTCAACCCTAAGAGATTATAATACACTTTTGAATGCCTTCCAAAAATGGAACCCAACCAAAAACCAATATTTCAACACTAAGATTAAAACTTTGACCCCATTGATAGCTTGTTGGTTCATATGATGGCTAGAAACTCTTACATGCATGAAGGGAAGAAAATGTAGCCTAAAGAAAATACTAAACCATATAAAATGCTACCTAAGCAAAGCTTATTGTGCTAACTTGAATAAGGCCTTATGGTTCACTGATATTCCAAACCTAACGAATGCTCTCAGCCTTCATTATCAGTACAATATCAGACCAAAGTGGCAGCTAGTATCATGGAGCAAACCATATAAATATTTTATTAAGATCAATATTGATGGTTGTTTCATATCTAAACATCATAAAGCTAGTATCAATGATATTTTTAAAGATTATTTAAGAAAATGTATGTTTCTATTTTCTATGTCATGTCATGCTAGATCAACACTACATTTAAAAGCACTTGCATGCCTTACTGCATTAAAATTTAATGAAACCTACAATGCCATAATTTTTTTGGATTGAAATGAATTCTCTATTATTGGCCTTAAAATATAACCAACACACTCAAGCATATCCAGATGATTTTGAGGCAATAGAAAATTACATATATTTTAGAAAAGGAAATAAACCTACTACTTATCTTGCCAAGATGGGGTTGATATTAGATTATGTAGTTAACACATTAGCACTAAACTATAATATTAGCAAACTTATTCTTATCTATATTTCAAGTTTGACTTACATTAAGGGGGGATTTTTGTAAGTAATACATCCCCAACCTTTTGTCTTGTACTACATTTATAATTTTAATGAATTTCTTCCAGGTCGAAAAAATAAAAACCAAATGAGACCTCTTAGTATGAACTATGAAAGCATGTCATTGAGATCATTCTCAAGAACATTCATAGGTCCATGGAATTCATGCTCAAAGGGTTGACAATCAATACTTTAAGAAGCCGATCAATAAAGCTACCAACCTTCAAGAAGAGATAAAACAACTATCATTCTTGGATCAATTATTTAACCCCAAAGACTTAGAAGGTGTTTGAAAAGAGACCTAGAAGACCTAGAGTCATGTCTATAGTAAATAAAGGGAAGTAGCCCATAGAGTTCAATTAAAGAGACCTACACCCCTGTAGCCACCACTACCACCTCCACATCCACAATGGAAATAACAATATCCATTCCAGTCAATAGGTTGCTATCATCAGTCAAAAAATAATTTTAAAAAATATAATAATAAAGCTAGACTTCAATTACCTAAGCCCAAGAAGCCAGTGGATTTGGGTAAAAGTGATGATCTTAATAATTTCATACTACTGGCTACTTAAGCACCTATAGAAGATTCATCATCTTCAATGATTGGCTACAAAAGAATCTTAGAATTAGAGTTATAGTGTTTCTCAAAGAGTACTTAATTGAACCTACAACAATATCTATTAAAGCAATCTTTGAGGAATCATTTGATTCTTTTATAATCATAGAAGGTTGGGATATATTTTTATCCAAAACCTCTCAAAAAATTATCTTTATTTTAAGAAGCACTCACTGTAGATACATAAACAAGCTCAAACCTCTACTCCATTAGTAGGTCTACAAGTTTTAAAGGATAACTCAAAGAAAGAGGATGTTAATTATGACTCTCTAGTTGAAGCCCTAAATGGAGCAGCTAAGCCATGTAGTGTAAAGAGGATCATAACTATAGATAGGGGCATAAAGCCACTCATGTCGTTCACCATATATGACTTTTATTTTGTTCCCCCAAGAACTCATAAATTAATAAAAAATAATGTTGAAAATGCCTTATCTCTTTATGGTGAGTACACTTCAAATGATTCAAATGATCAATTCCTAAGCAAAGGAAATTTTAATAATATCAACTCTCTTAATGACAATCATAACAATCAAGATAAAGTTCAAAATGATTATGATCTATCTCTACCACATGATGACTTTGACTCTAATGACAATATCTCTATCTTTAATTTTTAGGGTATCCCGAGATAGGGTTATAGTCTTCAAATATAGAAGATCTATAGAAGAAGTTTAAGAAGCCTGCAAAGAGAAAGTAGACACAACTGCAATCCATCCCTCAGAAAAATTTTAAAAGTAAATCTTCAAAGTGCTAGTGCCTTACCTCCTAGGATGGCATCCAAAGATAAAATAATAGGTCATTGAACTTGGATGACACAATGGAGCACCACCTTTTCTTTACCACCTTTAAAGAGCCAACCTTCAAGTGGTTCTCATGTCTTCCAATAAGGATCATAACCTCATTTGTCAATTTAGAAGGATGTCTCCACATATTTCACCAGTTCTTAGAAACCTTTGAAGAGTCCCCATGCTCTTCTACAAATGAGATAAGAACACAATGAATTCTTAAAACATTTCATCACTTGCTTTCAATGAGAAATACTACAATTAAAGAACTAAATATTCATAACCCACTTTGGAAACTCTCCTAAGAATGTCGATGGAAAAAGAAGTCATCTAGAATAAGGAATACTTTAGGTGACCATCACCAATAAAGGTCGATGGTGTTTTCTGATTGCTCTAGATGTTATGCCTATCATCAAGACCATGGATACGACATAGAATAATCTTATCCCATAAGGAGCTTCATTGATGAGTTAATAAGGGCCAAAAAACTTAAAAAATGGGAGAAAAGATAATATATATATATATGCACACACACAAATCATTGGGGTCTGATTTGACCAATTGGCTTAATCTACCCAACTTGACCCATTTGGACCTAAAGGGGCTAAACCTAAAATAAATCTAAGTAATTTGAAAATGAACCTACTCAAACCATTTGAAACTTTAATTAAACTTGATTAAAGCTCAATTAAGATCAAATTCTTCTAATCAACTCCTTTAGCTCAAGATAGACCAGTTAGACCCTATATAGCAAAAATCAAATTCAATTCAAATCTAATCCAAATTGAACCAATCTAAGTATTCCAAAATACTTCAATTTAATTTTTGAACATAATATAATGATCAATTGACTCAATTTGGTCCATTTGGCCAATTTGGTCAATTGACATAACTTAGCCCAATTTGGTCAATTGACATAACTTAGCCCAATTTGGTCAATTGGCCAACTTGACCTAAATTGATCCAAATTGATCTATATAGGCCATATTGAGTTGAAAATCGAAAATAAATTGAAATTAAATCAAATTAAGCACTCAAAATCATATAGGACAATTAACTAAACTCCCTAACCAACATTTTTGTAAAATTTGGTCAATTTAGCGAATGGACCCAAGTGAGTCCAAATTGACCTGATTAGGCCAATTTGGGTCATATCCAAAATAAACCCTGTTCAATTGTATCCAATTAAACTCAATCACCTTAAATAACACATTAAACATAATTAAAGCAAAATATAAATCAAAATAAATGTTTGGCATAACCCAAACCTAATTGGGTTAACCCAAGCTAACCCAAACATAAAGACCTCACATGAACACTCAACCTCACCAAATCTCTACATGTATGAGCTAATACTTTATCCTTGAAAAGAGGGAAGAGAAGTCAAAGGTGGGGGAGGAGAAAAAAAGGTTTAAAGCTCTAAAACACACCATCTCCTCACATCACTCCATTTGCTTATCTTCGAGTGATATGAATCACTCAATGACCCCACATCATAAATGCTGGCTTCCTACCATCAATGGTTCCACCATCATATCACCCTCTCATAGTAATTTTGGCCAAACCATAATGCGGGAGAAAAGAGGCTCAAAATAACTTTTTTTTTTACTAAAAACACATTCTTCACCTCCCAAAAGTACATCCCCCCCCCCCCGCTTCCTTTTTCACACCAAATTGAGCTTATTCTAGGTAAAGAGGAAGTGGTACTTGGTGGTTAGAGCCATCCAAAGGGAGACAAGTGGGAAAATTAATTCTAAATCTTCATCTTTGCCCAAGTATTGGCGCCAAATCACAAAATCTACTCAACATAAGCTTGAATGAGATAAATTTCAAATCTCATAGGCAAGCCATAAGTTTGATATTTGTAAAAAAATATGATGTGATTCAAGGATTTTTTTCTTCTTAGATTCCCATACATTTTTCATTTTGAACCTTCCCAACTTAAAAAGAAATAATTTTGATGAAGATCATAAAAATCACAAACTCTAGTACTTTTAGCTAGATTTTGTCCAACCCTCCCACTTTGTTCTACCTCTCATGAGGAAAGCAGGTCACCCACTCAACTTGATTATAATGGATGGCCATGATTAGATCCTTAATTTTGATTTATTATAAATCCATTTTGATCTAGACCATTTAATATAAGAAAATTGGGTGTCGCTATATATAGAGGAATGTCACATCAATGCTGACTGGTTTAACTAGAAAAATAAGTGGATTTTTGGATCTAAAAACTACTAAAAATATCTAAAACTTTAAAAAAATCATAGAAATTAAAATACTTAACCCACAATTACAAATAAGCTCTATGGATTTATCTTTTTGAGATGAATCCAATGAACCCAAAATCATCAAATTTCAATGGATATTTTAAGATTAATTTAAAATATATAAAAAGATAATTTCTTAATTAATCCCAAAATACTAAACAAATTGAGCTAAAACCTTTAGAGAAAACTTGCTGTTAATCCCCACCTACTATAAAAAGTTCAAGTCAAATGGGCTTTTAATTTAGAAGTTATTAATTTTTAAATTCATTGGATATTTTTTGAATAAATAAATAATTAAAATTAAAAAAATTATAAAGATTTACCAAAATAGTTCAAAATACTCTAACACATAACCAAGAACTTAGAAAAAAAATTAAGCCTTTTAGATTATTTAAAATCTTAAAAATCACTTAATTAGGGATTAATAAGGAATTTAAAATTAAATTAATTGATTTATTTGAACCATAATTTTAAAAAATTTAAAATAAATCAACCACTTAACCAAAAAAATACAAGTAACTCCCCTAAAGATGCATATTTCAGAGGAGGCAACAAAAAATTAAAATCTTTAAATTTTATTAAATATTTTGGGGTGAATTTAGAAATTATTAAAAATCATAATTTAATAATAAATCTCAAAATAGAAGTCAAAATAAATTGAAATTTTTTAGGGTAATAACTTAGTGCAAATATCCACTAACCATAGAAATTTAAAGATAATCAAACTCCTAGATCAAAAGATATGACTATCGAAGCTCTTTTAGGATAATTTAGATGAAATAATAAATTTAAATATATAAAAATTATAGAAAAATATCAAAATGATTGAAAACATTTTATCAATATTGTTATGTAGTTATGGCAACCGGGGGTGGGGAATTGAGTTTTAAAAATATTTTTAAGTTAAAACTTAGTTTGAATGAATGCTTTATAGAAAAGTTAATTGTAAATAAATTTATTGTAGTGATTCTCAGCAAATAATAAACAACAATAAAGAAAAGTAAATGTGCAAGAAAAGAAAAAAGTGAATAAATAAATTTTTACGTTATGGCCAAACCCAAAAATAGGTCAATGTCCATGCCTATCAACTCAAGCTAGAAATTTGCTAATTCAAAGTTGAGATTACAACAAATCTTCTGTACTCTTCTACATAAGTAACTACAACCCAACATTATACTTTCCTACATGAGCAAGTACAACCTAGCACGTACATTCCAACAATGAGCAAGTATAACCCCAACACAGAACAAGAAGAGATGATAAAAAATTGTGAATATCTAACTCTCAATTTTAAATTTTTTTTGCTCTCACAACCCAACTATACAAATATTAAGGCAAGTGAATAGAATGAAAGAAAGCTCACTTTATTTAAAATAAAATTGAAATAAGATCATCAATTAAGTATTCAATGCAAGCAAGTCTTTGAATAAATTGTACTTAAGATAAACTTAATAAAAGCTTGAAATGATTTGATTTTTTAACATTGAAATCGACCAATATACTTTTAATGAAAATCCAAACTTACATTAAGTTATGAACCACCTTGATATGAAATATTAACTCACACAACTTTGGTTTGGATTCTTTTTCACAATAGATATTATATCCAAATAATAAATGCATTGCAACTAAGAGCACTTGAATAATATTTGGAATAACAACACAAGAGATATCACATAAGCTTTATGTAAATCAAAAGAGAAGAAATAAATAATAAGCAAAAATTTATTCTAAGAAGAACTATGACGTGGTCGGTCAACTCAAGATTTAAAGAAAGTATGATGCCAAGCACAACTATTGAGTAGCCTATATGAATAGCTTTCAGTCAAGGTGAGAATCAAAGAATTATGAAAAAAATTAAATTTCCTGATGAAAGTCTCGACTAAGCAAGCAAAAAAGATTTATAAGAAGATAATGCCCAAAATAAATTGAATAATACTATGTAACTCTAGGACAAGAAAGGAACAAGGTAAAATAGAAATTTAGCACCTTAGAACAATTAAAAGAATCTTTGAAGCCCTCAACCAAGAGTGTATCACAATCCTTCAATTTTCCCAAGCAATCTTCAAGCCAAAAACAATGGAATGACATGAATGATGAGGAGTGTTTACACTTGAACCACCTAAGATCTCCACAAGTTCTTGTAATAAGGTTTGGCCAAAAGGAGAGGGGTGAGCAAGAGAGTAAGTGAGAATAAGAGAGCTAGAGAACCCTTTTTTATGTTCTAACAAGCCACATTAAATAGAAAAGTAGGCTAGGGTCGGCCAGGTATGATGGCATCAAAGAGAAGTTAATATTGGAAAGGATTTGAATTGGATTGCATGAATTAAAACAAATATCATCAAGGATTCAATCCTTAATGGTTTTGGACAAGAGAAGAACATAGGGAAAATAAATTAGGAATAATTTTAATCTAATGGATTGAGGCATAGAGGTTAGCCAATGGAGGTTATGAAGAGAGAGAGAGAGAGAGAGAGAGAGAGAGAGAGAGAGAGAGAGAATTTCTAAATCACACTAAAAGGATTATGAGGATATGATCAGCTAATGGAAAGAAATAAATTGGAGATGATGGGGCTCAGCCCAACTCAATATAATGTGAGGAATCAATGCAAGATATGATGAAGATATTTAATTAAATAAAACAATAATGAATAAAGATGAATAAAATTAATTTCAATAAAATAATTTCTAGAAAGTGATCCAAAAGAGTTTCGGCCAAGAGTAGTTTCCTAAAATAGGATATTCTCAATTTAATGCAATGAATCAATTTGGATCAAAATTGATTATTTAATATAATTTTGAGTATTAAATAATATTTAAATTAATTTAATGTTGAATTTTTGTGGCCGGCCTAAAATAATTTCCTAAAAGGTTTAATTAAACAAATTGTTATAAATAACAGTTGATTTGAATTTAATTTTAAAATAAATTGATGTAATTTAATTAAACACCATATAATTAAAATAAATCATCCTTTGGACGTTCAAAAAATTCCATAAAATATTAGATTTAATTTATCAAGGATATGCCATGATTGAAGCACTTTAAATTCAAAACAATTCAAATTCAAAATTAAATTATGAAAAATGAGGAAATTATATATGAAAATATTTTTAATAAATTTAACATTATTTAATAGATAAATTTCAATGAAAAAATTTTGCCAAAACAATGTAAGGATGGTAAGGATGATAAGAGAGAGAAGAAAGAATAATATGAGGGAGAAAGTAGAATAAAAGAATAATTTAAGGATGAATTAATTTTCATGCAATAGAAAATGAATAAAAAGTATGATTAGTATGAAAATGATTTAATAAAGTATATAATTAATTTATATTGCTTGAACACACCTTTAATGGAGCATAACTCATGCATTTAGTTCATATTATCCAAAATGGATAATTTAAGGAATAATTGCAATTTTAAGATATAGAAAATATAAATAATTTTAAAGTAAATTATTTTGAATTAAAAAAGTCATTTATTTTATTTAAGTGAGATTCTCATTTGCCTTAATATAGTATTTCATAAAAAAAATTCTCAACTATTTCAAGTCCAATAACTTTAACTTTCCAAATTGACTGAAGAATCTCGAGTTGAAGAATTTCCTACACACTTGAATTTAACGGATTAGTATCATTTGAACATATGTTTGTTATCATCAAAATCAATCTCATATGAGGTGGAGCTCATGAAGTCAATAAATATGAGGAGCTTTATAAAAATTCATTAGACTCTTTGGATTTGTTAAAATCTTAAAAGTCACTTAATTAGAGCTTAATAAAGAATTAAAAATTCAACAATTTAAATTAATTGAACCTAAAATTCATAAATTCATAACAAATTAATCATTAAGCCAAAAATTATAAATGACCTCCTTTTAGATGAAATTTCATAAAGGAATCCAACAAAATTAAAAACTCTAAATTTTACTAATTATTTTTGGGATAGTTTAGAAATTATCAAAAATGATAATTTCCAATTAATCATAAAATACATACTTAATTAACTTTAAATTTTTATGGTAAGTTAATCAGGTCAATGAACACTTCTTATAAATTTTCATAAAATTTGGGTTATTATTTTAAATTTATGAAATTTAGATGGCTTAATGACCAAATTTACTTAATAGTTAATAAAAAAATATTAGAGATTACCAAATTTATGTTTAAATGCATAAAACAATCATATAACATAAGGACACTCAAGAAAAAATGATCAAGAGCTTAATTAGATTTTTCAGATCTAGTAGCTTATATTAGAAATACTTTAAGTGTTATTAAACTTAATTAGATTTTTCTCATTTATTTAATTAGTCAAAAATTATAAGCCCAAATGCATTACAATTTTCAAGATGTGTTTTAATTATGTTAATGCATGTTAGGCAATTATTTTATAATTTCTAGGCTTATATTTTATGTATAATTAATTGTTTGAGGTTCTTTGAGCTTTATTATATTAAATGATTGTTAAACCCTAATTGAATCATAAAAATCATTTATCCAACTATTGAATCACTTAATGAATAAAAATACCCATTCAAATTTTAGTAAGCCCTTAAAGCTTCCCAAGGTTGTAGGGCTACTGTTCTGAAAAAGATCTTGATACCTTGACCTTTTGGTTTAACAATGGCACATACTTGCAAATGCTTAGTGTATGTGTATCTCATATATGCAAGTTTTAATTTTTCTTTTATATAACATATAGATCCATATATATTACTTATTTAAATGATTAATTAATTTAAAAGATAAAATACACATACATACATGCATGCTTGATTGAAACATCCCTAAGTGATATTTAGATATATTGAAGTATTTTCTTAGTATAATAAAAATATGAAAATGATATTTGGAAATAATATATTAAACTAATAAGGAAAGATGTGTAAGTGTCATATAGAGAATTGTAACTTATGTCCATTGATCCTAAGATGTCTCTCACCTCTTTAGCTCTAACTTAAAAATAGGTTCCACCCACATAAAATCTATAACTTTTCATGCTCTTAAAAACATTAAGACCAACTTGAATTAAGATCTTAATCCATAATGTATAAATCTGTATAAAATATTAATTACGTGAATCATGATCATCCTTGCTAATAAATTAAATCTTCGATCACATAATATAACTTAAATATTAAAGCTTAACTTTGTCATACCATACTTCCTTAGCAGACCATAGATTGATAGGTCAGGATCTTAGACTTAGGTTAGGTCAATGTTTTGTTGTGATATATTGCTTTTCTTGTTATGTGGTGTATTATTTTAGGCTGGATGTTAGGAATGCTTGTGCACTAATCTAGATGGTAGGATGTTATTTATTTGACCAAGGATGTTTTCTACAAATGCTTAATTGAAGGGTCACTATAATTACAAAATGAATTAAATGCTTTTACTTGCAGGTGTTACTTGCCTAGCCCATTAGAACAACTGGGCTTGGCACCCATTGGTGTTAAGTCTAATTGTGTGATATATATAAATTATTATTTTGTATGTGTGTTATAGCTAACTTCTATCTTTTAGGTTTAGTTAAGATTTGATTTTAGCATTTAAATGTAATTTTATAATAGAATAGGATTAGAACTATGGAGTTTAATAAGAGTATAAGCTAGAGGGTTTTGACATAGGAGGCTCTATGAAACTTGGAGTGCCCAACATTTAAAGTTCAAGATATGAAGATGGTGGCTTCATTTTATGTAATGTTTAGCTTAGGCCAAGCTATATAAAGGCAAAGCTCGACTACCATTTTTTATTCTTTTCTTTTGAGGTGTCTGGTGGATCTCGACCTCACCAACTTTTCTCTTTAATTAGTTTAATGTGTTTTTGCATGTTTATTTTGGTGTGATAGAACAACATGGTTTTTATAAGTTTCATTCTATGATTCTATTTTGGTGTTATGAAAACTTGGTTGGTATGGTAGGCTCCTAGAATAATTTTTCTACTTAATATTAATTAATCAACTTAAATTAAATTAATAAAACTAATTACTCTATACTCTTAAATCATTAGGTATAAATACTACAAAAATTATAAACCCATTTTAAATTACTTTATTCTCTTAAATCATGATTGAATATTTTTTTCATTCTTCTTTGAATTGGGCCCTTCTCCCATTACATATAAGGGGGCATCTGACCTATAAGGATAACCACCCTTCTAGGTGAAGTCTATCTTCTCTTTTAATTTAGCCCATAATCTCCATCTAATTACATCTCATTATAGGCATAATTGTATACCCAAGTCCTTTAAATAATTTGTGCCTAAAATACTTATCTAAGGTGTAAGTTTAGTCTCTTAAGCTTATTTCCTTAATTATAATAGCCTAACCATCTTACACTTACATGAGACTTATTCACATGGAAAATATAGGTGGTGTTAGCTGGCATCCCTTCTAAGTAGTTGTAAGTCTAGAAGAGTTGGAATAGGTTCACATTCTTAGATAAGGGTGTGCTAATATATCCAACTTTGATGAGTAGAAGTATGCCAAGATTCTAGCTTGTGCTAAAACATTATAGTTCTAGGAAGGATACCCATTTCTCCATTATTATGGGGATAAGTTCTTATCTTTTAAGCATTTTCATAATCTTGTGTTGTTTGGATATAAGTCCTAGCATTCTAATAAATAATTAGTTTAAACATAATAAATATAAAGCCCAACTATAGGATAGATTGGAGTGTTTATTGGGCTTCTAGTATCTAAATGCTTGCAACTCATTCCCCTTATCTTCTAACAAAACTATTCTTATTTGAGCTTTTTCCACTTGATTCTCCAAACTAAGCAATCCTTTTATCATAATCATTGAAATCCATAAAGATAATGATTGACTACTTTAATTGAGAGTTTTCTTTGGAGACCCCATCTTTAAGATGTAATTAACTATGAGGGCTTGCCCCTATAAGGAACTTGTAACCCAGTTTAAAATATACACTATCTTACTTCATCCATGTAAGGTAGGAGAAATATCTCCAGTACATAGAGACTCATTAATCTTAGGAGTCCTTATTAAGTGATTAATTCTAATGTAGGATGATACTTCTATCTTTCGAGATAACATTTCATTTCTTAATGTCATTTTCAATCATTTTAATAAGTACACCCCTTGAGACCTATGTGGTGTTTCTATAATGATGAATTTTTAAACACCACAATATGCCACCTAATTCCATAGTTTCAATAAGTTTCAAAAAAAAAGATAAACCTTTCATTGGAAACCTAGGCCATGATACTATTGTCATCAGTATTAATCACCAATTATCAAATCAAGAGTATATTGAATGACAGGGAAGTTCAATCAACATCATTTTTAAATCTATCTTTGATAAGCTAAGATTGAGTTCTAAGCTAACCAATGTTGAAGCGCTATATGGTTTCTGGAGAAAGAAGAAAGAAGAGCAGGGGTGATCACTCTTTTTGTGACTTGGGCTGAAGATAAGAAACAATTCATAGCAATCATTATAATGGAAGCTCCTAATACTCCTAACAACATCTTTGGCCGACCACTACTCAACACGTATAGGGTAGTGGTATCGACCTACCTTGTAGCTATCAAATTCCATGTAGGAGGTGAGGAAATTATTTTTAAAGAAAAATTGAATTAATCTAAAACTTGCTTCTTAAGAGTCGCATGTAGGTTGAGTAAAGAAGATGAAGTTTTGCAACTAGATATCACATGAATTGGAGTCAAAGTTCTTGAAGGAATATAAGAGATTCATACCACACAAGATAATGGATGAGTACTCAAAGTTAGCTCAACTTTTAGTCCTGAATAAAAGAAAGCTTTCATCGAAACTCGCTTGGGTGACCTCTGTTATGAAGCAATGGCACCCAAGAGGGAGAACAAAATTGGATTTTCAAAAGAATTTTAGATTAAAAGTTAATTTTAAGGCTTTATAAAAAATTTAACTACAAAATATTATATTTAAGAGAGAAAAGTAATGAACAACAGAAGCAAAGTAAAGTAAAGATGTAGGAAAAAGTAAAGCAGAGATCATAGAATTTTTTACATGGTTCGGCCAACCTAAAAATTGGCCTACATCCAATCCTAGGAACCTAAGCTAGGAATTCACTAAATCAAAGTTGAGATTATTGCAAATCTCTGATATTCTCCTTCATAGGCAAGTATAACCCAATGCCATACTTTCCTACACATGCAAGTACAACCCCAACAAAGTATAAAAGAAGAGAAGAAGAAAAGATACAAAGTATCTAGCTCAATTTAAAAATATTTTGTACTCACAACTAAACTAAAATAATATTAAGACAAATATTAAAGAGGGCTCAAGTTGAATAACTTTCTTTTTATTTAAAGTAAAAAAGAAAAACTTGAACTTTATATGGAATGATTTAAACAAACAAATCTTAAAAGAATTTATTTTACTTTAAAAGAAATGAAGGCTTGAAACCAAAATAACTTGAAATGATATATAAAATCAAAAAATAAGAATGATTAAAATACTTGCATGATAGTGTAATCAAAGTATGTTATGGAATAAATACATTCAAAGCAACAAGCCAATGTTAATTTCTTGTGTATGAAATCAAATTGAAAACCTTTTCACAAAGCCTTTAATATATGAAAATTAAAGAATGATTAATGAATCCACACCTTATAAAGTCTTGAGAATATCTTGAAAGAAGATGAGAAGGATCTCCACTTAATGGTTGAACATGATTTGCAAGGAGGTAGAGAACTTCTTATCACCAAGCTTCAAGTAATCCAAATGAGGGTCAGCCAAGGAAGGATTCTCACCAATCTTCAAGAATTCTTTAATAAAGATCCACACCAAGTGTCATCCAAGGGAAGATGTGTAATTAAAGTAGAGCTTAAGCACCTTGGAATACTTTCTTTGATTTGAGAGCTATTTGGCCAAATGAAAAATTCAAGGAAGATTGCCAAGAGAAAATAAGAGAGGTTTGAGAGAAATTTGCACTTAGAATCACTAAGATCCCCAAAAAAAAAATCAAATTGTATGAGTTTTGCCAACATGTAGAAGATCTAAGAGAGATTAACCTAAGTCTAAACCATATTATATAGAAAAAGGCAAAAGGCGGGGTCGGCTAAGCAAGAGAAGAGTTGGGGGAGTCTAAACCATGTTATGGAGAAATTTAAATGAATTATTTTGAAATGATTAAGCCATTAACTTTATTTTATTTAAGCTCTTATTTATCTTAATATTGTAAGCCCTAGAAAAATTCCCAACCAGTTCAAGTCTAATAGCTTTAGCTTTGAAAATTTGATTGAAGAATCTCGGTTTGAAGAAATTCATACAACACTTGAATTTAAACCAATTAGCAGCACTTGAACATATGTTTGTTATCATCAAAATCAATCTCAAATGAGATTGGACTCATGATGTCAACAATCTCCCCATTTTTTTATGATGACAAACTTATGTTGGCATATTATGGAGAAGAAGGTGCAAAGTGACCTTACATCAATCTTTTTGAAATAAAAAATGCATTAAAAGAGAATATGGCTAGATAATAAGTATATAAGAAATTTTGCAAGATTAAAAATAAATACAATAAGCTCGCCCTAAATTTATGCATAAAAGTAAAAAAAATCAACATAAATAAAAAGTCCAACATAAAACTTTTCCCCCTTTTGGCAACATCAAAAAGATTTTAAATATGTAAATGAATTAAATGGATGGATCTAGCATACCTAACATGCGTCTCAAAGTACAAAATTGTTCTTCAGGTAATGGTTCGTAAAAATATTAGCAATTTATATGTCCATACTAACAAAATCAGTATCAACATCACCTTTGCTTACATAATCCCTAATGAAATTATGTCTAATTTCTATATGCTTGGTCCAAAAATGTTGGATATGATTTTTTGTAAAACTAATTGTACTAGTGTTATCACATCTAATGGGAATGTGATCGTAGCTTAAGTCTAAAGTATTCTAATTATTACTTTAACCAAAGAGCCTAAGCAACACGGCTTTCGACAGCTACATACTTAGCTTCAACAATGGAAAAAGTAATAGAGTTTTATTTTCTAGAGGACCAAGATACAAGTGATATGATTCTAAAAATTGACATATTCATAGTGTACTTTTCCTATCTACTTTGCACCCAACAAAGTCAGCATCAGAATAAGCAATCAAGTCACATGATAGTGAATTTTTTGGATACCATAAACCTAACTTAGAAGTGCCTATCAAGTAACAAAATATATGCTCAACTGCAGTTAAATGTGATTCTTTCGGAGCAACCTAAAAATGAGCACATAAGCAAATAGAAAATATAATGTCAAACCTACTAGTAGCAATGTATAAAAGTGAATCAATCATACTTCTATAATGTTTTCGATCAACTGGTTTCTTGGATTCATCTAAATCAAGCTTAATGGAGGGGCTCATGGAAATTTTACTAGATTTGAATCTCTTTATGTCAAACTTTTCAATCAAGTCATTTGTATACTTTGTTTGGTAAATGAAAGTGTCATTTTCTTATTGTTTCACTTGAAGACGAAGAAAAAATTGAGTTCACCCATCATACTCATTTCAAATTCTTTAGACATTAAAGATGAGAACTCAACACACAAAGATTCATTTGTACTTCTAAATAAAATATCATCCTCATAAATTTGCACAATGATTAGATCATCACCTAAATTTTAAGGATTATGGTGGTATTTACTCTACCCTTCTTAAATTCATACTCAATAAGAAAGCTACTCAATCTATCATACCAAGCTCTAGGAGCTGTTTTAATCCATACAATACTTTCTTTAATTTAAAAACATGATCAAGAAAATCTAAGGTTTCAAAACCAAGGGTTGTTCTACAAAGAAATCTTGATCTATAAAACCACTTAGAAAAGCACTTTTTACATCCATTTGAAATAATTTAAAGTCTTTGTAATAAGCATAGACAAGGAGCAATCTAATAGCTTATAATCTAGTTACGAGAGAAAAAGATTCTTCAAAGTCTATCCCCTCAACTTGAGTGTACCCTTGTGCAACTAATCTAGCCTTATTTCTAACAATATGTCCAAGGTCATCCAACTTATTTCTAAAGACCCATTTAGTTCCTATGACATTCTAGTCTTGAGGTATAGGGACTAATTTCTAAACATCATTCTTATGAACTAATTTAATTTTTCTTCCATGGCTATAATCCAATAGTGATATTTTAAAGCATCATCCACTGATTTAGGTTCAATTTTAGATAAGAATACAAAATGATTAATCACCTCCTTAGATTGTCTTCTAATTCTAACATTTTGGGAGGGATCTCCTAAAATCAAGTCCTTAGGATGATTTTTGATAAATTTTCATTTTTTTTTAGGTAGAGAATCATCTACATTTTTTTCAAGTTGATTTTCTTAAACTCATCTACCTCATCCTCAATCAAATCAATTTTAAGAGAATCAACAAGATTTTCAACAAATATAACATGTATTGATTCTTCTACGATCATCTTTCTTTTATTATAAACTTTATAGGATCTACCAGATAACAAATAACCTAAAAAGATACCATCATCCCACCTACTATCAACTTTCCTAAAGAGTCTTTTCCATTATTCAAAATGATGCACTTACATCCAAAGATATGAAAATAGCTAATCTTAAGTTTCTTACCAAAAAATAGCTCATAAAGGGTCTTATTTAAGATAATTCTCAAATAAACATGATTTATCACATAACATGTAGTGTTAACAAATTTAGCCCAAAAATATTTAGGCAACCTATAGTCATCTAACATAGCTCTACACAAGTTAATCAAAATCTTATTTTTTCTTTCTACAATACCATTTTGCTAAGGAGTTCTAAGGATAGAAAAGAATTATGTTTAATATCAAATTCATCACAATGATCTTCAAAGTATTTATTTTCAAACTCTCCACCATTATCTTATTGAATTATACTAACTTAAGAGACTTCTATCCCTTTGAATATGTTTAACAAATTTTCTAAGAGATTAAAAAGCATCATTCTTGTGAACTAGAAATATAACCCAAGTGAAATTAGAGAAATCATCTATAATAACAAATCCATAGAATTTTTCTCCTAAAATAGCAGTACTAACAGAGGACCAAACAAATTCATATGCAATAATTCTAGAAGTCTAGTTGTAGAAATAATATTTTTTTTTTAAACAAATGTTTTGAATATATTTCTTGAATACAAGCTTCATAGACATAATCAAAATCAAAATTCATTTTAGGTAAACCATTTACATGATCAAGTTTTGTAATTTTATTCAAAGAATACATGTTAATATGACATAACCTTTTATGCCATAACTTGACATAATCAAGTGAACTTTTAAAGTAAAGTATATTTAAATTTGCATCACATGCATTTTCAAAATCAATAAGATAAATATTCTTATATCTTTGACCTATAAGTAAGACATTCTCTTTATTTCTAATAACATAAAAAGAGGCATGAAATTCAACATTAAGTCCTTTATCATATAATTGGCTAATAAAAATAAGATTATCCTTTAAACCTTCAATAAAATAAACTTTATCCAAAGTACTTGAATTTTTTAGAAACAGAACCAATACCAATTATTTTTCCTTTTGAATTATCACCATAAACTACATACCCTTCTTCACAATATTCTAAAATAAAAAATTTTGATTTATCACCTATCATATGTATTGAACATCCACTATCCAAGTACCACATGCTTTCTTTGATTTTACTTTGAAGGCATACCTACAAGAAAAAATCAAGGGTCAACTTTTGGGGCCCAAACAAGTTTTGTCCACATCCTAAAAAATTTTATGCAATGAATGTTCTACAAAATTTGTACTCCTTCTCACTCTGAGTAGTGCTTATCAAATGAGGTGATATACAAATGATACTTTGGGCCTGCATGATGACTCATGATACTCGACATCTCACTTTTGGCCCAAGAGAAGAGTTCCACACACCAGCTATAAAGGCCCTAGGCGAGAAATCTAAGAGAATATCATAATTGAGCAGGCAACTCACAAGTTGAAATTATTAATACTCATCAAACTTTTATATATAAAAATAGGAAGATAGAAAGATCAACATCTAGAGAGGTTGGCTAATATTGATTAAAATACTAACTCTCCATAGTTGGAAATCAAAAAACACCAACACTCCATGTCATTGGTGACTCTTGTATAAGATCGACACCCTAAGATGAAGGCAACTATTAACTAAGTGACTAACACTCCATAGTTGGCAATCAAAAAATACCAATACTCTATGTAGTTTAGGACTCTTATAAGATTGAGACCCAAGAGGTCAATGATTATTGGCTAAAAGTCCAACTCTCAATAGTTGTTAATCAAAATGTCCATCACTTCATATAGTTAGGGACTCTCTTATAAGATTGACACCCCAAAAAGTTGGTGACTATTAACTAAAAGACCAAGTCTCTATAGCTGGCAATCAAAAAAGACTAACACTCTGTATGGTTGGTGACTCTTGGCAAGACAAACACTCCAATAAGTAGCATTCAATGGATTAAAAAAATTGACACACCTAGTTGATGACTGCTAAGGGAATAACTTCCTATAGTCAACAATCAAGTGCATGCCTTAGCCGACATTCATAAATTCACTAAGTTTTAGACAAGGCATTCATCGATGGTACAATGTAAACAATGTGAGTGAATTCTTACCTTAGAAAATCTAATATATCTCAAAAGAAATAATTCTTGTATTCTTTTAAGTAAAAAACATTCATAATTATAAATACAATCAAGAGAAAAGAAAAGTGGTCATTTTCATTCACTAGTAAACTATTTACATAAGTGCAAATGTGAGATACATATTTTCTCTTAACATACTTAAAAAAAGGAGAAGATAGGTAACATGTGTTGCCCCTCATCATCTTCCTCATCAAAATATGAAAGGATGAGTACATTAGATAAACTCAAAAACTTAGCCTTCAACTAACAATGCTTTACTAACTTAGCAAAAATGAATTGGTGCCCACCTTGAATTCTAGTTAAAATAAGTCATAGTACTCATCAAAATTAAGGAAATTTGTGAGCTCAACAACCTTTTCTAAAATTCTTTGGTCGATGAGAGAGCTCCTCTTTTAATTCCCTTTTCCCTCAGTAAGGCAAGTCAGCCCAAACTTCCCTATTCTTCTCCTCCTCTTGCAAAGTAGCCTCCTCTTAGCACTCAGAGAATTGGGCCTCAGAGGATTAGAGCTCATCTTTTATAGTCGCCAATTTAACCCTCGTTGTAGACAAGGCTTTCCTCTTAATAAAGAACTTCTTATGGATCTCATAGGTTGACTTTTATATCATCGCTTGAGTGGCCATGAGAACAAATGATAGTTGACCATTAGGAGTTTTCTAAAGAAGCTTATCAAGGTCTTCAGAGTAAACCACCTACTCAAGCTCAAAGGCCTGACTATCCGGCTTAGACATGTTTGGAGTATAATTATTGATAGTGTACTCCTCATCCTCCTCCTCTTCCTCAAACTCACTTTGCTTCTTTTTCTAGCAACTTCAAGGAGTCAAACTTGCTACCTCTTCCTAGACTTCCTAGGAGTTGTACTCCGCCCAACCTCATTGATGATCATAATGGGCCAACTCTTCTTCACCCTCCTCACACTCACTCTCATCTAGCAATTGAACTACAAAGGGATTAAGTGGAGGGGGTGTGCAAGTATCATATCATACAAATGAGTGAATGAAACAATTAAAAAAGAGGGAGTCAAAAGGGTGATGTAAAAGCTACAAAAGGATGATGAAATAAATACCATAGAAGACACTAGAGACTTAGCTAAAATGGTGATAGTGATGGATATTCTTCTTTTAGTTTCCTCTTCAAGTGTAGTTGCCTTGCTTGCTACAAAAGGAAGAGGGATAGTCAGTTTTAGCCATGGCCACTAGTGTTTGACAAACAAGACTTTTGAGTGTCATTTTCTCACCTTATTCATCATTCTGTGAATCTTCATCAGGATAGCCAAGAACATAATCCCTTTGTATACATCAAGATAGCCAGATTCTCTCCTCTCCCTCTTTGAAAAAAGTGCATAAAACAATGAAAGTAGAGTAGTGCTAAAAAATCAAAGAAAGGTTCAA
This sequence comes from Cymbidium sinense, assembly GCA_021442155.1. NCBI lineage: Eukaryota > Viridiplantae > Streptophyta > Magnoliopsida > Asparagales > Orchidaceae > Cymbidium > Cymbidium sinense. The sequence goes on along the minus strand of CM038218.1, from coordinate 144,681,410 downwards.
ATGTCCTCCCCTCCTAAAAAATTATCCCATTTTATAAGATCAAGGGGTGGCTACAATAAGAATATACATATTAGTTAGGTCAGTTACATGAGAAAAAAGGACTTGTCAATAAGAGACAAGTATTATATGTCGTGTCGCAAGTTCCTAGATGTGGTCACCAGTGTTAATGAAACAAGTTGGTTGATATATATCTAGATGTACAATTTTGCGGATGTGGGTAAGTCTTCTTATGTCAAGCTAGTAGTTCACTTGTACAAATTTTGCTCCACATAAGTGTTCTTATGTCGCACCTTTATTACTTAAGAGCACTCGCACATTTTTTGTATACAATGACAACTATATAGACTAAATTATAATGCTTCTAATATAACCACTATAGTATATTGTACTTGTCTTATCTCTGGAGGTTGGCCGAGTATGTGATGTCGAGTGGCAAGTCTTTCGAAAGTAATCACTTGTTTGAAGGGAGTGACACTCTAATAGCCATCAGTATGGGTAAAGTCCTCTTCCAAAGGTCGTCAAAGCTTTTCAGAGTGGGCTCTAGCAGTTTGGATGGATATCAAGTTTCTTTGAATGTCACTTAAGTGTGAATAATTCTTAGCCAATTGTGCAAGCTCAATGACTTACTGATAGCAAATCCTTCATGCTAGCTTTTCCCCTTCTGGCAAGTGCCCTTGCAAACTCTAAGTGTTTAATTCATACTGCTATCTCTCTTTACTTTCTTCCGCACAAACTAATCTCGTAAGGCTTGGTGTCATCAAAAGGTAATCAAAGATTCAATAATTTCATTAATGACTACAGCAAGCCCAAAGAACTTACACAGTTAACCACAGTGGAACCTAAAATTAGCTAGACATATTTTCATCAAAGTTATTTCCACATGCACTACATTCGTATAACGAACAAGTTAACGTTCAACGACTGACCATCAAATTCCTGAGTGGTGACAAGCAGCAATCACCAGATTAAATGAGTCAGCATCAATAAAAATTTGAATTAGGCTACACAGCCACTACCACGCCGCTAATCACTTCTGTCCAAACAATACAACATATTCAATACTACCAAAACAAATGTAACAAATAATTGTCTAAATTACAGAGCTCTCTACCTGCTGCATAAAATACCCACGATATCCACCTCTTAATCCAATTTGATGAAATATAGTTACAATGTATTGTTGTGTCCTCTGTTCTCTACTTCTCTCTGTTTGGAGTTTATTTGAAATTTAACTAGAATCACTTAACAATTGCTTGGTAGGTATGATGCATTAACACTCCTAAAAATTAGGCGTGTTAATGAACGATGGACAGGACTGCCACATGCCTACGACACATGTCAAACACGGCGGAAAGTGTCATATTAAATAATATTAAAAATTAAAGAACGCGTGTTAAATAATTGAATTAAAATTATATAAAAAATATTTTAAATATAATTTATTATATTTTAAAATTATTATTGAAAGTTTTAGAAATTTAGAGAATGATATTTGAGCTAGAAAGAGAGAATAATATAATATGTTTATTACAAATAATTAAATTTATAAATTTAGAATTGATAATAAATTTTATTCATTAAAATTATTGAAGTACAATAAAATAAATTACTTAAGTAATATATATATATATATATATATATATATATATATATATATAAAAAGTAATTAATTAAATGACTTATTTTTTTATTATTTTAATATTTTATCTATTTAATTTATATACATTATTCTTAATTATTATTTTAATGTGTCCTGTTTAAAATAGAAATTATTCGTTTATTATGTCCCGTGTCCATATTTGTGTATCATAGCTTTGTAGTAATATGAGTAATGCAATAGTTTATCTAGTACCCAAAATCAGAAGCGTTGCAACTTCACTAGTAGAAAAGAGGTTAATTGGTAGCAAAACGAACGGGTCAGTAGGTGAGATAAGCATTTAATTAATGCATGAAGAGAATGAAAGCAACAACCGTTTCTTTTTTGAACACCTTTCTCTGAAGCTTAATCGAAATCACAAAGGAATTTGTTCTTCTCGATACTTCGATTATGTAAATTTTATTGTCTGGCAAGGGTTATCACCTAAATTCTATGATGCGAAATTTATACTACTTAACCGTGAGAGTTCTGGCAAAAAACATTTAGCATGAAAGAAATAATAAACACGAATCTATTTACAGGAGGACGACAAGCGTAGTTCATCGAATCAAGTGTTAAAAAAAATATTAAAAGCTGAAAGGATGAGATGGAAAATTTTTAGAAGAGTTGGAATTAAATTTCGAGCTATTCCTTGTTCCTCTGTTGTTTCCACATTTCTTATTTCCTTTATTCCTCTGCTGTTGTTAAGTATAATTAAGCTAGTAGTTTTGGAATTGGATGGGCAATTATATCAGTTTGAATTTTGTAGGATAATAATGACCAATTTCAAACAAGTACTCCGTTACCCTGGATCACTTTGTTGTTCTACTTTTACCATATTTAATCACAATTCCCCTGTTCTGAGTTCGAGGCAAAATGATATGAATCCAATTCATCCAATGGCCAAATTAACAATAAGAACAGACTCAAACAGTAAGGAATACAAAATACAGCAAAATAATACAGAAAATCATTACAGCAGCCTTTCAGGATGATTACAGAGAAAGAAGCAGAAGGAAGTTACAGGGAGATAACAAAATAAAAGCCATTACAGAACCCTTCACTGCACAGTAATAACAGCCAGAGATAAATTCTCCCAAACCAGCCTGCAGGTAAGACAGAAGAACAAAGGCTTGATAAACAACTACAACAACAAATCAAGAATCAAGACCTCAAGAAAGCTGACCACATCATAACAACAACCAATAAAGCATTAAAGCATGGATAAACAGTAAGCGATCTATAGCGAACTTCGAAAAAGTATAAATAGATCAAAGCCAGGATAGTCGAGAATTTGAAAAACTTATCTCCTTCCTTTCGCCTTCTTTCCTCCTTTTCTTCGGGTTTCGCCCGGAAAAACCCTTTCATCTGGAGAAACCGCTTTCTCTCCTCATCGCCTAATTCCTGAGCTCCTCGACTGCTCGAACTGTCGAGAACAAAAGAAAGTAAAAAGAGGTTAAAAGTAGCGTAACGCGGAAGCTACATCAGAGGGCTGAAATTCAGCCAGAATTGCTACATCAGACGGCCAGAATTTCCTTCCAGGAACTCAGATCAAGGCACAGATCCAACGGATCATTCAAATCCGCGGCATCCAACGGCGCATAACCAAGTTGAGGAACCCACCAACCCATTCCAGAAAGTAAACCGGGTTCAATTAACCCAGAAACAACATAATTCAGCAAAACAGATACATATTACAAAACGTCCAAACCTTCTCTTTCGCTCATCACTCTGTAGTTTTAATTATTTTAAATATAGCAGATCAAATGCTCTTATCAGATCAAACTTTCTTATCAATCGCACCTCCTTTTCTCCCGGGCAACAGCCCGAGCCGAGGCCCTCGTGCGACCTCTCTTCAGCCGCTACCTTTCGTCCCTCCCCTCGTACGATTCAAACCGAGCCTTCTTCTCCTCTTCTTTCCCGATGACCTAGACGCTCCGTCCTTAAGCTTCAGCGCCGAAGCTTCTTCTTCCTTCTCTTCCTCTTGTTCTTCTTCTCTGGAAACCTAGCCGAGATTCCTCTTTATCTTCCTCTTCTTTCGACCTAAGGCTATCGCCTATCAAAAATGCTATTGACAAAAGTAAGTTTCTTTTATTACATAATCTAGGTATGTGTGCTAATTCTCTTTTTAGAGAATAGTTATTTAGTAGTGCATAATTTACTTGTTTTACAATACAAGAAAAATAGGTTATATTCATCTTAATAGTTAACTTTTATTATCCTATGTTGAGTGCATATGATTAATCAAAAGTTATATCACCTAGGGATTTAAAGTTAATGCGCCACTTTGACTTTGGGGAAGCAGGGGTTTGAGCACTACAATTAGAGGTAAGTAACCTTTATTTATTAATGAATAAACTTACCCTTCATTGTTAGGGGTGTTAACCTTGTTATTGTATTAGATTTCTTAGTATTGTATAGATTTGCCAATCATACCATTGAGATTTTGTTGCTCATTATTCTACATGTTAGGAGACATTTACTTTTCATGCTCATAATGGATTTTATTAAATGTTCGTCTTGCTTTATAGTGCATAGCTTCTTACACATCCAAATGATTTTATACTTGAAGCATTTGTTGTCTATGCATATTACATTTGGTTTAGATTTAATCCTGGCATCACATATCTGTATACAATTAATGTTGGTACTTTTTAAATATCATTAATAGTCATTTATTGGTGGTATGTGAAATAGAAATGGAAGTAGCATATAATATATGTCGTTATTAAAACCTTTGTTAATGGCTAGTTGGACCGACGAGTCCTTAGAGAAATCACTGGATTTCCATAGGATTGGTGCCTACCTTTCCTTGTTCATGGTGTATTGAGAAAACCAATTATATAGATGCATAAATAACTATCATTGCATATGCTCACTTATAATTGCATATTATCATACAAAAATTAATAATGGATGAGATATTATAAAGATATATTTGAGCATATCTGTGGTGATAATATTTATTCTGGCATACAAATGTTTAGCTTAGATTTTGTTTGTATACTCATAGGAGCATAAGTATTCAAATTGCATAATCATTTATATGTTATTTATTGATTCGCTTCTGCCTTGAAAATAATAACTTGAGGCATCAATTTCTATTGATTGTGACCATGGAACCTTTCCCTTGTTCATACTACATTCCCTCTTTCTTTGTCGTTTATATTTTTAATAAATGATGGTTATTTGTTGAGTTTTATTAGTCAAATTTATTGTTGTAAAATTTTCTCTTAGCATGTTCTGCTAGTATAGTTGGAGGACCTTCATCATAAGAGCCAGCTCTTTATCAAAATTAGGATCTTCAGTATTTGAGTATATGTAGTTTTTCTTTTTATGTATTTTGAGTCTGAGTAGAACTATTTCTTATTAATGTTCTTTTGGTGTTTTGTTTAGATATTGTTATGTTATTGTTGAATGTTATTTTATAGTATATTTTGATTTATTTTCTACTTCCAGTTGGACAATTGTATGATCTTTATTGATGGGTAAAGTGTAATTCATTTATCTTGTTGATATAAGTCTATCTTTACTTTTATTATATGTGAATTTTCTTTATGAATACAAAACAAGTTTTCATATAACTTTATCACATTCCATGTAGCCGGGGTGTACCGCATTCCAGATCCCGGGTGTGACACTAAATGCCAATATTTATGGAAGTAGAACTGAATAAAAGAGGTCATGTCAGTGACGAATATTTTGTAAGTTATTTCGGTGTACTAAAAAAATGCTTCTTGACTAATATCATTGAATCGAATTACACAGCTCACTAAGAATAATACAATTGTAAATTTTCCTGAATGACGTGATTCCATACCATGTCTAATGCTTACAAAAAAGATGGTTGCTTTAACAGTATTTCACGATCTCCTCGAAAGGCAAATATATGAATATTTGAAATTATGCAATTATTGAAAAATGAAATAAATGTATTCCCAAAAACTATCATGATAAAGAACTATGACGATTAAATTTGCCTTGAATGGGAAAGCCGCTGCATCTACGCATTATGTGTGTTGGAAATATGAGCAATTTTGTGCCATTCCTGGCCTCCTTTGCGGCAATGGCCTTCCAAAATAGGACAACCCCTGATGTCTATTAATTTAAGTGATCCTGGCAGACCACTTTCTGGCAGTGAATGAACTCTTGGGCAGTTCTGAAGATACATACGTTCAAGCGACTTAAGTCTGTGCAGTTTTGTTGGAAGAAACAAGAGATTATAACAGTCCAGTATGTGTAGACTCTGAAGCAATATGAGCTTCTCTAGTTCTTCCTCCTCGGCAAATGATGTAAGCTGGGGACAGTTCTGGATTCGCAATGACAGGAGGGAGGTGAGATTTTGGAGGAGCCCTGAAACTGTCAACACATTATTTAACTCAAGATACTCAAGGGATGAGGACCGAGGCAGAGAAGAATACTCAAGCAATGGACAATTCTCTACTGTCAAACGCTTTAGGGAGATGAGAGCTCCTAAGTGCAATGATCTGAGCTCTTTGCAGCTGCTGATCAGCAGTTCTTCAAGTGCAATAAGGTTACACAATGATTCTTCTGAAAGAGATGCTATACATGGGCAGTCTGAAATTGATAAGGAGTACAAAGAAGTTAGATTCTGCAGACAGTTAAATTTAAAAGATGGGGAACCTCCAAGTTTGAGATGTGCAAGCCGCGGTGGAAGTCCGTTATCTATTAGTGCTGTGAGCTTAGGACAATTATCGATCGTAAGGGTTTTAAGTGTTGCCAATGCTGGAATGCCATCGTCCTCATGAGAGATGGTGAGCTCTGCACAGTTTGTGATGCTTAATGTCTCCAGATAAATCAATTGGTGTCTAAGCAGCCCATCCTTCAAGGATGCTAAGTTTGGACATTCAGATATATTAATGGTTGAAAGGAGTGATGGTGTGGATGAGTTTTTATTTCGATCTATCTGGCAATATGTAGACAAATCTGGTACAATTTTCAATCCCGTCTTCCGCATCCATAATCTTGCTAATGTTGGAGGAAGCGGAGGCAATCTTTCTAGTTTTGGACAAGATACAAGGAGAAGTTCTTGTAAGCATGGAAATAAGTTATCTTCATCCTTGTTCAACCACAACCATTCCCTCAATTCTGGCATGTCAATGAGTCGAAGCTCTATCAAAGATGGAAATCTTTTCTGGTTGCCACCATAAAAATGATGTGACACTTGCTTTACATTATTCATCCCACTTAATTCCAGAAATCTTAGGAACTGAAGGTCTCCAAAAGGGGGAAGTTCTTCCCAGTTTTTGCAATTGCCAATTGAGATGGCTTCTATGTTGGAGAGAGTGTGGTTTGTCAACCAGCTTGGAGGTCTGGAGCCAGCGTTATCCCAAATTTTCAGCTCACTTAAGTTCTGGTGTGGTTGGAGGCCTTCAAGTACCTCCAATTCGAGTACTTCCGTTGCAATGGTCCCCCTGTTGTAGCTCCATTCTAAGGTTAATATTCGGAGGAACTTCTTATTGTTCAGCTTACTTTCTTGTGCTTCTTCTTTGCTATGTATGCTCTCCAACTTCGAAATGTGTATCTTTTGAAGCACTGTCATGTTCTTCAGTTCTGTTATTCGGTGTCCATCCTTGTCGTGCACATTAAATTTGACCAACTCCTGTAGATTAACTAGCTTCCCAATATTAGAAATTGTTGAAACCAATTCATCGTCCTTAACTTTAAGATGTCGAAGTTTGAACATGTTGGCCATAGTTCTTGGGAGTTCATCGAGTTGCATCCATCTAGATTCAAAGTCTGAAGGTTATAAAGGCTGCCTATTGACTCTGGCAATTTCACAATGTTGTTTTTAGATAAGTCCAGGTACCGCAGTTGCTTTAAACTATCAATAGAATCTGGAACCTCTTTTATTCCATTTGAACTTAAATCAAGAACACGGATGTACTTCAGCTTTATAAAGAGTCCATCAGGGATGTAATTGAATCCGGAGCTGCAGCCTTGAAGAAGAAGTGTGCGAAGGCTCTTAAACCTGGACAACTCATTAAATATAGTTGCATCCATTTTATTGCAAAACAGAGACAGATGACGAGCATTCTCGGGGATTTCATGTAGCTTAGAATCCTGCACTCGAAAACATTCATCCAAAGATACATACCGTGCCAAATCATGGATCATATCGTGCATTAAGTAACTCTCCTCAAATCTCTTGAAGAATGATTTGCTCAAAAGCTCATTGAAGCACTCGCTCGCAATGTCTTCTATGTGTCTTTCTCCTCTTGGGGGAATGAAACCTTGTGCATTCCATATATGGATCAACTTATCCTTCTCAAATTCATAATCCTTTGGGAATAGGGAACAATATCCATAGCACTGCTTCAGATGAGCTGGTAAATGTCGGTAACTTATTTTGAGGGACGAAAAAATGTCTTTTCCACATTTGGGATACTCCCATAGTTCGCTTTCTAAGATCACTCTCCAGCTTTCTTTATCCAATTTAGAATACAGGAGGCCTCCGACTTCTTTTGCTGCTAAGGGCAACCCTTGTAGCTTTTTCACTATATCCTTGCCAATAACTTCCAATTTCGGATGATTGTCAGACATTCCATTGATAAATGCATTTGTTTTAAATATCTTCCAGCATTCTTCATCAGGAAGTACTTCCAAACTGTACAACGTTGTCATGGTACTGTTCAGCACATTTGCATTTCTTGTTGTTATCAAGAGTCTGCTTCTAGAGTTAGCGAATACAAAGGGTAGGCAGAGTTGCTCCCATTTGGCACGATCATCATCCCAAACATCATCAAGCACAAGCAGAAACTGCTTTCCTTGTATTTGATACTTGAGTTTCTCTTGAATCATGTTCCAATTAACAAAATCTGAGCATCCTTTTTCTGAGCATGACTCCGTTATCTCTCTAGTTATCCTTCTCACATCAAAGTTTTCTGAGACATGTACCCATATCTTCAACTGGAAGTTATTGCTGATCCTCTCATCATTGTAAATTAGCTTGGCTAAAGCTGTCTTCCCAATTCCACCAATTCCTGTTATTATGACTGCTGGGATGATAACATCATTAGATCCGTTCTTGTTATCAGAAAATAACATTTCTATTATGTTATCGCAGTCTTTGTCCCGGCCAAAGATGAGGGATCTGCAGAGTAATGAACTAGACTCTCGCTGCTTGAATGTGTCCACCTGCTTTCTGGTATCCAGTAATTCTCCAAGCCTGAGGTAATCTTTATCCTTCGCAACATCATCCAGTCTTTCACGGACAATGCTAATCTTCTTTGAGATATCAAGACGGAATAGAACCTGATTAGGAGTTAGAGAGGAGAGGTAGCTTGGTGATGATCCATTTTCCACCCGCTGCCTTACCACTTCTGCTTCAAACTCTTCAAGTATATTTTCTGCATCATAAGCTACTTCTTTGAGCTCCTTTAACCATACCTTCGCACCCTGGTCTCTGATTTCTCTCATTTCGATGTCGCTGACAACAGAAATGATCTTCATTAAGGTCTTGCGGAGCCTGCTGAGCTCGTGTTTGACTCCCCACACCGATCCCAGCTCAAGCATAGGACGGGAGCTTAGTTTGTCAAACAAAACTTGGAGAGAGGCGGAGAGGAAGGATCCACCTATAGTTAGTGCTGCCATTTTCCTGCTACCTAACTCCTAAGATTGATCGATACCCCTTTTGAAATTGTGCATCTATTTTCATTCTCTGGTGAAGAAATAAAAAGGCAGCTAGCCTCTGCTTGACTTTTCAACTGTCCTTCTTTGAATCTTGTGTTTCAAATGGCAGTATTTTATTTTATTATTATTTTACTGCTCTTGTTTTGTGGAAATTCATTGAATGTATGCAATATGTTTAGGATTACATTGTAGACTAGCTGATTGGGTTGACTTTGATTAGCAGTCATTTTTGCCAAAATTTTCTTATCGTACTGTTTAACTTTCAGGATGCCTCTAATTGTGAGTAAAAATGAAAAAAAAAATAAATAAATAAATAAACCACAGTTAAACTGAGAAATAGATGTACTTCCTATCAAATTCTCTTCAAATTTGTATCTTGATTGTTATACAAAAGCGAATACCTTCAGAATCTTTCCTGTAATGTTTGAATGAATTGCAGGTTTTTTAGTGCATCTTTAATTTTATGTCAAGGACAGAAATTCAGGCAATTTTTTCTTCATAAGAGTAATGCTCTCCAAGTTTGCCGTTGGTTAAAAAGTACCATATTTACGTAGTCCTGGATAACTGATGGTTAAGATGTAATTCTTATATAGTATGCCCTAAATGCAGTGCTTTATCAATTAATGCAAGGGGTTCTTTCTAAATTTAATTATGAAAAACAGAAAAAGAAAAAAAAAAGAAATAATAACATTTGCTTATAACTTTCTAAACTATTAGAAAATGAGTTTGGGCCCATTATAATTTAGAGGTCATGAGTTCAAGAGATTAAAATAAACACATTTGATAGAGAGTTAAGTTGGTCCATGCTAGACCCTCTACTAACCTAAAATTCAATATTAAAGGGAGTTTCAGATATTAGGTAAGGGTAATGTATAATCTACTACAGTAGAACCCCTCTAAACTAATATCAGATCCGATTCCAGACATAGTTTATCTAATAAACTCTAAATTGATATTCAATAATTTTTTGTGGTCCCACAACTTTCATAAACTGATATACACATCTAGAAAAAATGGTGACACAGTAAAGACCAAAGGGAACTACGAAGTGAGTGGCAGCCTAAAATCTGGAAAAAACTGTCAATATTCCTCTGTACCATCTGCTTTGTCCTCAGCATACTCACGTTGTCCTTCATCTTCTGCAGGGAAGTGATGAAGGAGATGTTGGAGTCACCTTGCTGCATCCAAAACCTCTCGAGAGACTCAACCATCTTGTAGGCTTCAACAGCGCTGACCACTGGGACCTCCTGGCTGTCGTCTTCATTAATGCTTTGTCCTGAACTAGTACTTCCTTCTTGGAGATGGTTCTCAATGATGTCATCAAGGTCCGGCGTGTATGATGTGACATCCTCGTCCCGATAATTGAGCAGATTCTTGACGTCCATGGGATTGCGGTACTGGAACAGATGAATCTGCGACTGCAGGTCAAGGACGACTTGCTCGTCAAGAAGGTCATCCGCGCTGATGTTCTCAATGGGCTGCACAGGCGTGCGAATATTGCAGTGAAGGTAGCATCTCTCAATGGTTGATGGTTTGACATAAGACCGCCATGCCGGACCACCATCTGGATTGCAACAAGGATGTCGATTTTCTCTGGGTCGTTGACATTATCTTCCAGACGTTGCAGCAACATCCGGTTGAAGCCGCCGGTAATACGCCTTGAGGTTGCGAATAATGCCAGCATCGCAGGGTTGAATTTTTGATGTCATGTTGGGTGGGAGGTAGAAAACGGTTGTGTTTCGCAGCTTAACATGATCTGGAAGCTGCTCGACAGGAATGTGCCCACTGAAGTTATCCATGATAAGAAGCACTTTGCGGCCGGAGACATGAAGATCGAATGCTTTGAGCCATTCCAGGGAAATGTCTTGCATCATCCATGCCGACGATTCTCGCCTTAACACCGAGGGTTTGCATGTTGATATTTTTAGAACAACGAGGGTTTACAGAGGGAGCTTGTTGGTTCCATCTCCGTTACCCCAGCATGTGATGTTCCTTGTTATTTGCTCTCCAGCTTGGTGGCAAGCGAGTGGTCTGCCTGAAAGACAACAAAGGTTAACTCATGATTTGCTGGCCAAGCTTCTAGCTACTATAGTGATTATTCACTTACTTGCATCCGACAGAACAGTCCTGTCTCGTCCATGTTGTAGATGTCCTTCCAGTCATACTAGTCCAGGAGGTTCTGAATGGCTGGCAGGGAGTTTGCCACAGCTGCCATGTCAACCGATCCGCTCTCACCAAAATGCCGGAATGAATGGATTGCATGACGTGTCTTGAACCTGTCAAGCCAGCCCTTCGAGAACTCAAACAACTCATGATCAGGGTAAAGTCGATCAAGGATCTTGGTTGCGCTCTCGCGAACGAGGTCTCCACTTAGATTGGCACGTTCCTGATTGGCATGGAACCACTCAACGAGCGCGGCCTCCATTCGGATACTTGATTTGCGGCCAGCGTCGGACTTGCCGGTCGGTTGATCGCTTTGAGTGGTGGAAATTGTGGCCTGGCTGACCTTGATCTTGTGGTTGTCCTCCAGCCATTTGATCAACTCCTTCTGGGTCGCTTTCGGGTTTCCCTTTTTGTATCTGCAAAGGGCTATGCGGATCTCGTCCGACATAGTTGTGTGTTGTGATTCCTTCTGCGGCATTTTTCCTGGTGTGTGACTACCCGAGGTTTACGAGTTGGCGAGGTTCACAAAGTGGCTTTTATACCCCAGGGCCCGAACCAAATTGTAATAAATCAAAGATGTTTCAAATATAAATCCCACTCTGGTTGGATGTAGCTTTATTGGGCATAGGAGGAGTGTGGTTCGGAAAAGTGGCCTTCCCGACTTGATGTGTCACTTCACTCGTGTTTATAATTACATTCTTGGGGGGCGTGGCTCTGTCACGATCCAAAAGGCCTTGTTTACCCTTACTATGAGCATTGCCATGGCTATCTATTCTATCTATAGATCCGATATACATGCATTACAAATGTAAATAAGCCATCGACGTATAGTACCAGTGATTTTAATATATTTTGCCACCTTATCCCCCTCAAACTAATACCTAGCAATACCAAGCACCTAGTCCCAAGGATATTAGTTTAGAGGGGTTCTACTGTATATAGGTATACCGCTTTGCTCTAAACAGAGCGAATACATGGAAAGATCATCCTAGTCAAATGGTCAGAGTCTAACAACCTTCCTCGTATAAAGAAGACTGCTCGAAATAGTGTGAACATAAAAAGATACTAAAAGGCAGTTAATATCCAACGACTCATCTCAGATGCGAAGACTCATCCACATGCAGGTGACTACGCATCCAGGAACATATCAGGCAACTCACCTCGTTAACACTAACGACCACATCTGGAGAACTCATCACTCGACATGTAGGACTCACCTCTTATTGGTGAATCCTACTTCATGTAATCGTCTTAGCTGACGTGTATCTTCCTTATGTAACTTACTCTCGATCATATAAATTGGGGGACTTTCGAAGAGAGGAATACTTTTTTTACTTTTTTGGCTTTCTAGCATCTTTGTACTCAAAGAGATTCTTGTACTTTTTTCCACAGAGAGAAGGAGAGATATTCTTATACTTTGATCTTCTAACATAGTGGAATTTCTCTTATTTTCTATACTTTCTTACTTTTCCTTTTTGTCCCACTCATCTTAACCTTACTTCTCACGTGTCAAAAAGGTCCTGCTTCATTCTACAGTTAGATTTAATTTCAACATTCTTTTAGCTATGGTGAGGTGGATAAGGCCAAGAAATATAAATCAGGGACTTAGTGAAGTAGGCCAAACCATGAGGAACAACTCAATAGGCATGGGGTCAAGTACTCAATAGTTTGTCAAGCAAAAAGACCTGAAGAATATGTGTGGTGTTTTAATTTGGAGCAATAGGAACATCACGCGGATCTTAGGAGGTACTACTTATTGAAGTGCTCAGGTGCTGCATTAAGGTATGATGTATCATCTCGGGAGATGAAAACATCATCTTACAATGGACCTAATCACCTAATAAGGACTCCTAAGACAGATGGGCTTATGTATATACCAGAGATCATTCTCCTACTTTATATGGAGAAGTAAAGCAGGGTTTATTTTATGCCGGGTTCTTTAACTCCCTATGAAAGCAAGTTTCCATAGTTAATTACATCTTAGAAAATGAGAATCTCCTAAGAATATTCTCGATTAAAGTAGTCAATAAGTATCTCCAAAGATTTTAAATCTAGACTATCAAAAGATTATATATTTATGAAAATCAAATGGGTGAGTTCAAATAGGAAGACTTATTTATTGATTTTAAAGGAGAATAAGTAAGAAGCACTCATGATACTAGAAAGCCAGTGGATACTTAGTCTATCATATAATGAGCTTTATATATTTGAGAGAGAGAATTTATTTTTGTTTAAGTTAGAGTATTATTAGAATGTTAGGGCTTATAGTCCAACAACACAATATCATGAAAATGCCTAAGAAGTGAGGACTTATGCTCATAGCCCGAAGGAAATAAGTAATTTGAGAACCTAAATATAAAAGGCTTTAGCACAAGCTGAAAGACGACCTAAGTCTAATTAAGAAAGGTGGGATATGATAGTTCACCTCCACAAGTGAGAATGAACACACCCCGACTCTTCTGGACTTACAACTGTCTGGAGTGGCTGCCAGCTAACACCTTCTACTTTTTAAAATCATGTAGGTCGGTCTTATGTTGATGCAAGATAGTTAGGCTATTATTTAATTAGGAATGAAGCTAGAATCTTAAACTCACTCCCTAAGAGACTATATCATGATAAATATGAAAACATGACTTAGATTAATGCCAAATTTTATAATTTTATAAACTATTTTGACACATTCATTTTGGACCAAGGGTTTGGGACAATTATGCCTATATGCATGATAAAATTAAGTTATGGACTAAATCAATTAGAAGAGGTGTTCTCCACTACAAAGGATCGCCCTCAAAGGTCAAGCATATCCCTTATTGTGCAAGAGTGGAGACCTCCCTATTCAAGAGTAACACAATATGATATGTATGGTGTGATAATATACAACATTTAGCTAAGGAGTTTTTAAATCTTTTATTTATCTTAATTATAGACCTAAGCTTTAAGATGAGGTTATAAATTGTATTAAAATTTAGTTATGAGTTTTTAGTGAGGATAGAAAATTTATTTTTATCCTAAAGAGCCTACCACATGCAAGGCACACATCCAAATCATCAAACTTTAAGAAACCTATGGAAAGTATGTCATTTATACTGCATAGTCTAAACACAACAATCAAACATGTGAATTTCGTAAATGAATAAGATGTCGGTGCGGCCAGGTACCATCGTACACCGCAGAAAAAAAAAGAACTTGGGTAAAAGAAACCTATGAAAAGCATGTCATTTCTATTGCATAGTCTAAACACAACAATCAAACATGTGAATTTCATAAAAGAATAAGAGGTCAGTGCTGTTGGGTACCACATTACATTGTAAAAAATAAAAGAAATTGGGTAGCCGAGTTCTACCATTATACAACCTGAGTTATAATAGAATACTACAATTATAATGAATGTTATGGGGGTCTTCAATCTCTTGTATTTCTTTCCTTCTTTTAGATTTGTTTGCTCTGCTTCAGAGGGCCTCCCAAGTCTTTGCCTTCTAGCCACTACTCATCCTAAACTCCATAACGCTTATCATAATCTTATTGTAAAAATTACATATTTATAAAAAATGAAATCTAATTGCCTGCAAAATAGATGTTAGTTAAACGAACATACAAGCTAAGTAATTATATTTCACATATTTAGACTTAGCACCTTATACTTGGGTAGTCAAGCCCACCTGTCATAATTGGATTATGCTTAGGGGCATAAGTAGCACTTGCAAGCAAAAATATTTATATTTACATATTATTATAGCGATCTCTTTAGCACATTCCCCTACAAAAAATATCATTAGGTTATTAACGACCTAACATCCAGTTTACGCATACACAATCCTAACATCCAATATAAAATATTACATTATAAAATAAAACATAATACCACGACATACATCGACCTAACCTAAAGGTTAGAATTGGTGACTTAGTATTCTAATGTGTGTGCTAAGGTTTAGTGTGACATGTCTTAATTAGGCTTTAAAAGTATGATTATCTAAAGTTCAGAATTGTTTAAGTTAAATATTAGGAAACTACACTTCAAGTCTTTGAATGAATGGATTAGTTTTAATTTACATTTTTTTTGCTTCATTTATTTCTTATTTAATATCTAATTATTATGAAGAAGAGAAGGGGGGAGGAGAAGTGTTATTGTTAAACCAGGGAAGTGAGGCCTCTTTGGGGCTACTTAAAGTCTCATGTTTCCGGAATGCCCACACTATATGCTTGTCAAATTAAATACATGTAAACATATACACAAGGTTAGGGATGAAAGTTATGCAAAGATTATATAATGGCAAATCATTTTATTCATGCAAAACTTAGTGACACGAAGAGCAAAATTTTATCTCCAATTCTAGCACATGCAACAACAATAACAACAACAAGCCTTAATCCCACTAGGTGGGGTTGGCTACATGAATCCTTCGTCTCCATTGTGTCATATTATGTGTCAAATTCTCATTTAAATCAAGTATATTAAGATTTTTATACATCTTAACCAAGTCTTTTAGGTCTACCTCTACCTTTCTTAACATAAGAAATCTAATGCATCTACTCTCCTAATCGGTCATCTGACTACCGACGCTTTTGTGGCCAAACCATCTAAAGCAACTCTCCTAATCTTATCTACCACTGAGCTACTCCAACTTTTTCCAATATACTCATTTTGCATTCTATCTCTAAGAGTAAAGCCACTCATCCACCTAAGCATCCTCATCTGTAACACTTAACTTAGTCTTATGCTTCTCTTTATTGACCAACATTCTCGCACCATAAGTCATTGCGTGTCTTACCACCATCTTATAAAATTTTTTCTTAAGTTTAAGTGGAACTTTTCTATCACATAAAGGCTAGATGCATTCCTCCACTTCAACCATCCAACTTGAATTCTACTAATAACATCTCCATCTATTTAGCCATCATTTTGAACAATAAAGCCTAAATATCCAAATACTCACTCTTATTAATGACTTGTTCACCTAATGTCACAACACTGCCACTAACTTCTACAACTAAAATTACACTCCATATATTTATTTTAGATCTACTTAAACGAAAACCTTTAGACTCTAGAGTTGACCTCCATAATTCAAGTTTCGTTGGACTCTCTAGTCTTATCAACAAGAAGAATGTCATCGAAAAGCATACACCAAGGTACATCTTCTTGTAAATGCTAGTAAGAACATCCATAACTAAAGTAAAAAGATAAGGGCTTAAAGTCGATCCTTGATGTAATCCAACCAAATAGGAAAATATTTTGTCAATCCTCCTTGTGTTTGGACACAAGTAACAACTCTAGTATACATATCCTTAATGACTTGAATATAACCAATATTAACTCCTTTCTCGTTTCTAGAACTCTCCAAAGAACATCTCTTGAAACTTTATCATAAGCTTTTCTAAATCAATAAATATCATATGTAGATCCTCCTTTCTTTCTATGCTTCTCCATCAAACCCTTAACAAATGTATAACATCCATAATAGATCTACCGCATGAAACCAAACTAATTGTGAGAAACTTATGTATCACATCGTAACCTATGCTCACTATTTCTCCCATTATTTTAATGTATGACACATTAACTTAATCTCTATAATTTGCATCATCACCTTTATTCTTAAATATAGAACCAACAAACTCTTTCTCCACTCATCTCACATCTTTTAGTCTTTAAAATGACATTAAAAAGATTTGTAAGCCAAGAAATTCCTTGATCTCCTAAACATTTTCACACTTCTATTGGAATATTATCCGGTCTTACTGTTTTTTCACATTTCATTTTCTTTAAAGCTTCACTAACTTTAGATTTACTAATAATGATAAAAATGAAATTCTCTATTTTGTTTGGTATTAAGGTTGCTAAAATCAATCGTATTTTCAGATCTTCATTAAAAAAAGTTTATCAAAAACCTCATCCACCTATTTTAATATCCTTTTCTAAAAAAATATTTTATTATTTTCATCCTTAATACACCTCACTTGAACTATGTCTTTACTTCTCCTATCTCTTGGCTAACTTATACATACATCTTTCACCTTCTTTGGTATCTAATCTATTGTATAAATCACTAAAACTAAATTTTGCATCATATATCTTTAATCTCTACGCGCCACTTTATATCTTTCCCAATTCTCCAATTTTACATCTAAACCAAGTTTTATAACAATACTTCTTATTTTATCTTTTCGCACACTCGACTCCACCACCAACTATTCTTATTAAAAGTTTTTCTTTTGATTCTCCAAGCACATCTTTAGAATCTTAATTTCACTTGCTATTTTTTTCACATAATGTTAGCTTCCTCATGAACATCTCAAATTCTAATCTTTGAATTTTCTTAAAATATTTTTATTTGTGTTCTTAAGTGTCCCATCTAATTCTTTGATAATAATTTGGTTTATTTTTTCTTACAACCTTTCATCTTAAAATCTAAAACTAACAATTGATGTTGGATACTTAGATTTTCACTGAATGACCTTACAATCTTTACAATCTAAACGATCTATTTTTCTTATCGAAAATAATCAATCTGTTTTACTAGATCCATTTTTATAAGTAATAATATGTATCTTTTCTTAAATAAGCACAAGAATACAAAATCATAAATAAAGAAAAATCTAATATACCCTACCTTCTTCATTAACTCCAAATCCATAACCACCATGAATACTTTTAAAATCTTCTACCACTCTACCAACATGTCCATTTAAATCTCCTCCAATAAATACTTTTCTTCAAGAGGTATCTTTTGTATTAATCTCTAATTCATTCCAAAATTTTCTTTTGTGCTTACCTCCAAACCTACTTGAGGAGCATAAACACTTATAACATTGATAATCTTAGTATCAATAATAATCTTTAAAGCACATGAATACATATAAATAAAATTAAGAAAGTACATGCCGTTGTTAAACCCGGGAAGCGAGGTTATTTAAGACCTCCTTGGGGCTATTTAAAGTCTCGTGTTCTCGGGATGTCCAAACAATATACTTACCAATTCAAATGTATGTAAACATGTACATGAAACATAAAGGTAAAACAAAATCTTTACTATTTTTAAAATTATAGCTTAAATGTAAACTTTATTGAATATTTATAACCAACATTAACTTATATTTTCATCATTAGCTTATAATTTTAAAATAATTTAAAATTTATTAGTGATAATAGCCACACTTTATAATAATATTTATCCAACACATGCAATTTAGATATAACCATGTTCTTTTGATTCTCTTCCTTTTAAAAAAAATATGAACATATGACACAAATTGCATGCACATTTATGATGCTTGAAAAGACATAATTAAATATTTTCATATAACATATTCAATTACATTAAGTCCTAAAGACAATCAAGCCAAATAAATATTCCTTAAGACTAACCAAAATTCTTATGAAAATTGATTTTGGTGTTTGTATTATTAAAACCTAAAGATGAGAAATGATACTTAGTATTTACCCCATCCCATGGTGGTGATTTAATATGTTTAAGGAAAGTAATTAAATAAATTTTTATGACTTGATTATGTTTAAACCATTAAGCATATTGATTTGATTACCCTTTCTTAAGCTTCTTTAATTTAATTAATTACTTGATCATGAGCCTTCAATGATATGCTTTTAGGAAAGTAAAATTTGCAATGCACCTAAAGGGATCTAATGCAATTAGGCTCATGTGTAAGTTAATTAGATTAAAGAAGGAAAGAATCTAATTTAAGTACTCTTATGATTTTCCCATACCAATGGGTCAACCATAATTTTCTTAACAACTTTATGTTATTAAACACATTAAGAAAAATTAATAAATTATATTTGAATTATCTGAAATAATCATTAATTTTGTTTGACTTCCATTTTTATCATTAATTTTCTTAATTAATCTCTAACTATCACATATGTTAATTAACCTTTTTGCAGAGATACATTTGGAAAAATAATTAGGGAAAGGATCTTAATTACTTCTCACTACTTTTACTATTCATAATGATTAACATTAATTATTTAATTTTCACTAATTTTCAATCTTAATAATTATTAAATTAATTAATGAGGGTGATTAGGATTGAAATTTCAAATCCTTTAAATTTCATGGCAAATAACTCCAAATAAATTATGAGAGGTTGAGGACATCCCATGAAATCATCTGACCAAATTTGGAATTAATTAGCCAAGTAATTAGTCTAAAGGTAATTAAGCTTCAAAAAAAATTAATTAAGCACTCACTGATATAAATTAGAGATTTTATTTTTCTTAAATTCTCCTATGTCTAACTTTTCCAAAATGAGTTTATTTGTATTTTATAGATATTTTTATAATTAGTTATGATTTTTAAAGTTCCATTTAATTATATTTTAAGGCCTAATTAATTTTAAACCATCGATGCCACGCGGACGTTGATGCGACAACGCTTTCCACATGGTGTCATGGTATTGGTTATTTAAATAACCGACATGGCAACAAACTCTAGATGTGGTTTCGCTCAACCGATCTCTATCGTACGGCCGAGATTAATCCTGATTTCAAAGGGACTAAATCGGATTTCTAACACGATTAATCATGGTCGTCCGCTCTACATGAAATGAATGGCCAATAATTCATCGCCCCATGAACTCTAGAAAATAGACCGCCCACCTTCCACTACTCAATCTGAGCTCACCAGAGCTCTATCAATGGCGAAACAAACTCCAAAACGATCAAGGAATGAAACTAAAGGGATCCTACGATGAAAATTGAATGAAAACATAATTTACTTCAAAGAAGACCAACACCTAGGGGGAACCTACGGTTACTAGATTTTTTACCTCACCAGAGCTATAGACCTGTAGTCCATCGATAGAGGTAGCTTCATCTTAAGGAGACGAAGCCCTGTTGAGAAAATCATGAGCTGTCTTCTGATTGCTTTGTGAAATAAACGCCACCGTAAAGCTCGTCAGAGTTGGTCTAGGGACATCTTCTGTGGTCAAATCGCTTAGAAAATGATTCATTTTGGTTCACCAGAGTGAGATGAAGGTGTAGAAAGAGTTATTTTGGGTTTTGTGGAGATTTTGGAAACTTGGATGGACGGAGCTCTTAGGTTCGATCCGGGGCTGGTCTCTCCGGTGGTGGAGCGCACGAAGAGCTCGGGAGAGGGTATGGGACTGTGCGGAATGCTCTAGGGAAGGTGTGTGTTGAGTTTAAATCCATAGGAGTATACTCTCCTCCCTAGCTTAACTAAGGGCTGAGATTGGTTCAACCTTTAGCAACTGTCTGGCTGGGGTAGGTGGTCGGAGGTGGAAGGAGACTACTGAGGTGGCTGAGGGTGAGAAGCTGAGGAAGTGTAGTTCGCATGGGGTGTATTCTCTTAGGTGGACCAATGGGTTGCCATGGGTGAACTCACCCTTTCATGGCCAAAGGCGAGCCCAACCTTAAGTTAAGGGGTCAATGGTCCTCTTGTTTATGAAGAGCCAAATGTGGTTGTCATGGGGTAAGGGGTGGAGAACCCACCTAAATGGGGATTTTGTCCCATTTGGGTGGCTTGGTTCATTGGATTTGACCCAAACCGAGTTCACCATAGATTGGACTTACTTAGGCAGGCCCATGGTGACCCAAGGATGAGCCATGCCAAGTTTGGATTGGTTTGGGCTTGGTTTAGTTGGATTTGGCTCAATTTGACCCATATTGGTCAAATGGGTTCAATCATTTGAAGTGAGTGAGTGTAATTAGTTTGGTTCAATTTAGAGTGGATTTGGGTTTGGTTCATATGGGTTCATTTAGGCCAAATGGGTCAGGTTGATCGATTTGATCAAATTGGTCAAATTTGTTAAATTGGGTTGAATGAAGGGTTGGTCTATGTTTGATTGATCATTTGGGAATAATTGTAGGTGTTGGTTTGAGTTGATTTAGATTAGAATGAGTTTTGATTTAATTTGATCTTTTAGGTCAATTTGGGTTAAGTAGTTCAATTGGGTTGGCTTAGTCAAATTGGCTTCAATTGATGATTGTCGGGTGTTCAATAATCAATTTATGATTTATTACAAGCATTGGTTGCAATCATTTTAGACTGAAATGAGATTTGGAGCTTTAAGTTAATTGAATCACTTGGATTAAGTGGTCAAATTAGCTTGATTTGACCCAATTGCTTGCAATTGGGTAATCAAAGATGACCAACAATCATTATGGAAGGGATTGGATGAGTTGATTTAATCCAATTTGGGTTGGATTGAAGTTTGAATCAAATTGATCATTTAGGTCTTATTGGTTAAAGTGAACAAATTGGGTTGAGTTGGTGTCAATTAAGTGTTAAGAGGGGTTCAATGATGGATTTAGAGTTGATTAGTGGCTTTGATCGCAATTGATTTGGGATCAATTAGGTTTTGGCTCATTTGAACCCTTTAGGTCAAATAAGCTAACTTGGGTTGGTCGGTTTTCTTTAGTTCAATTGGCTTGATTACAAGTATTGGCATGGCTTGAAATGATCTAATGAATAATTGGAGAGGTTCAGAAAATTAAGTTGTATTTAGTTTACTTGAATGGGTTTGAATGGAGTTATAGGATTGTGGTGGGTTAACTTAAGGCCTGTGTTAACCTAGCTTGGAGCCGATTAGAAAATTAAAATTCGTGTAAGATCAATTGAATAAGTTTGAGGTTGGTTTGTTTCATTTACATGTGCTTAAATTTGAATGAGTCTTGGTAAGGCCAGGTGAAACTTATTTGTCCCAAGGTACATCTAGGCTTAGGTTATATTCTGTCTCTAAGTTTAGGTTGTCACTATAAGTGTCTTAGCACTAAGGAAATCTAAGTGTCTAGAAGGTTCCTAAGTCTAAGATGAGAGAGTTAATTCTCACCCAAAAGTGAGGTCAACAATATGAAAGATAAAATTACTCTAGTTTAGGCGAATTATGAAGACAAGTGAAGAATGAGAGGCCAAGGATCAAGGATATGGGGGTTCTTCTAGATCACCAACTCACCAAGCTCGATGATAATAAATGGAATTGTCAAGATAACTCAACATTGATAATGAATCATATCAATTAAGTGAAGAAGAGAATACTAGGGAGAAGCAAGTGAATAACAATCCCACCAATGCCTTTTTCAAAGAGGAGTATAGAAGCTTGCCCTCCATAGAAGGTTAAAATTTCTCACTTAGAATCTTATAAGGGTTGCATCGATCCCATTGATCACATAGCATACTTCGAATCAACCACTTCACAACTGGATTTGTATGATGCAATGAATTACAAATTATTTTTCACTACCTTCAAAGAGTCACCCTTAGATGGTTCTTATGCACACTATTAGGAGTCATCACTTCTTTTGTAGAATTTAAGAGAATATTTTCACTCAATTCACCAGTGCACAAAAGCCACTAAAGAGCTCCCAAATTGCAAATGCATACACAACTAATCTCTTAGAAGTTCATCACACATTCTCAAAGAGAGATGTTAGAAGTCAAAGATCTAGAACTTGCAGTTGCACAAGCTACACTCATACAGAGCCTTAAGAAAGGTCCTATCTACTTTACACTTCAAAGAACTTAAAATATTGGCAAAATTGCTCGAAATGAACAACCATATGAACAGAGTATAATGAAGTCACACAACCAATATTAATGACTTGCAAATGGGACTCAACAAACAAGTCACCTCTACTACGACTCTTGAAGGATAAATTTTGAGTTAGGAGCTAGGATTGGTAAAAAGATAACTAACTAAGCAGGCAGACAACTCAACATCTAGGAATGATTTCAGATACCAAAAAATCACCACCAACACGGCAAGTATTTACAACCCGATCCAACTACACCAGTGCGGCTTATCAACGGTTGAGTTAGTAAAATCCATCCAAAATTAAGATTACTTCAAGTGACCACCACTACTAAAAGTGAATTGAATTCATGATCGCTCAATATATTGTTCTTATCATCATTATCAAAACTAGGATAGAGAGGAGTATCGTCACTTGAAGAGTTTGGTAGAAGAGATCATCAATGTAAGAAAACTCGAGGATTTTATGAGAAAGTCATGAAATGAAGTCACTGAGATTGGCAATGAACCTGCACAAGCTTACGCAATCCATATAACTGGGGCTGTACCCGCTATCTTGGGTGGAGATGAAGAGTCGTCAAGGAAAGTGAGGCTTAAGCGATGTAGAATAAGAGATGTTAACTCCACAATGAGAATAGCTCAAGCTACTCAAGATGTTTTCGTGAGAATGACTAACTTATAATTGACAACCCTTACAATGATGTAGTCATCATTCCAATGTTAGTCACCAACTATCAAATCAGAAGCATATTAATTAGCAATGAGAGCTTGCTCAATATCATTTTATGTCCATATTTGATAAGATGAATATAGATCCTCAATGGTTTCTTTGTAGAAAGAAGGGAAACTGAGGGAATTATCACTCTCCGTGACTTAGAGTGAAAGAGATAAATGATTTACTATAATGGTTTATTTTGTTAATATGGATGCTCATGCCACATAAAATGCCATCATTGGCTAACCTTTGCTTAATAAGTTTAGAACGAAGTTTCAACTTATCAATTTATTGTTAAGTTTCTAACAAAAGGAGAAGAGATCACCATATGAGGAAATTTAAGTACATCTAAAGCATGTTATTTGCTAATGGGTGACTTGCGTCAAATAAAGGAAGTATTGTAACTCAAAGTTGCTTGCATTGGAGTTGAAATTAATGATGTAATTGAAGAATTACCAAATTCAACAAATCCAAAGTGACTCCTCAGAATTAGCTCAACCTTTAATGGCAAGCATAAAGAAGTTTGGTGTTTAAAAATATGTGAGGAAACCATACAATTTTTGGGGTACTTATTTAACTGATTGAAAATGGCATCAAGGAATGAAACACTATCTCAAAAGATAGAAGTATCATCTTATAATAGATGAAATCATTTAATAAGAACTCCTAAAGCTGATGGGTCTACATTTACCATGGATTTTCCCCTTACCTTAAATGGATGAAGTACGATAATGTTTATTTTAAATTTGGTTACAAGTTCATTATAAGGGCAAGCCCCTATGAGATAGCATCCCCTAATAAAACTCTTTATTAAAGTAGTCAGTTAGCATCTTTATTGATTTCAATGATTATGATAAACAAATTTTGCTCAATTTGAAAATCAAGTGAGAAAGATCAAATAAGAACAATTCTTTTTGGAATCAAAAGGGGATGAGTAAGAAGTGATATGCTTTATAATTTTGAAGTTATAACACAAAATTCAATAGTTTATTAGAATGGTTGGACTTATATCCCAATGACACAAAATTGTAAAAATGCCTAAGGGGTGAGAACTTTGCTCGTCACAAATGAGAAACAAGTAGGCACTGACCTTATAACTAATGGTGCTTCAACATAAGCTAGAAGCTCAACTTATTTTACTTGATGAAGATGGGATTTAATGATGCACTCTCACCTAAGGGTGTGAACCTATCCTAACTCTTTTGAACTTACAACCACCTTAAGTTGCTACCAACTAACACAACATATGTTTTAAAATTATGTGGACAAGACTTATATAAATGTGAGATAACTTGGGTATTGCTTATTAAGAAAGAACTTAAGAGCTTAAACTCACTACTTATGATTCTAAGATCTTGACTGACATGAGAAATGTGTGTTATTAATGCAATAAAATTTCATCTTTTATAAATTTTAGACTCACAAATTTAACTTAGGCTTGGATAGATTAATATGCCTACATGTATCATGAAATTATCCTATAGGCTAAATCAGTGAAAGGAGGTGTTCTTCACTCAAAGATGGCTACCCACAATGCTCAAACCTTGCCCTCTTATCGTGTAATGAGAGAAGATCCCTTATTTTCAAGAGAGAATAATAAAATGATATATGATTATATATTAATCATAAACCTAAGTGTTTCCAAATATTTTAGTTGATTAATCCTTGGCTTTAATTTTTAATTCAAATTGATTATTAAGTTGGGGTAGAAAATTCAAATTTTAGAGAGCCTACTGAATCCAAGCAACATACATCATCATATCACACTTGAATAAACCTATCAAAAGTATATAATTTTTATTGTACAATCAACATAAATAATCTAAACAATTGAATCAAATTAAAATAATAAAAAAGGCTAGTGTAGCTAGGTTTTTTTATACACACTGAAAAAAGAAAGAATATGGGAAGCCAAGGCTTCCCTTTATATAGTTCATCCTAGAACTAAACATTATAATAAATATGCTAATGGGAGTATTCATCTTCATCTCCAAAATATGAGTACTCCAAGCTTCACAAGACCTCCTAGTTCAATGTCTTCTAGCCACTACTCATCTTAAACTCCATGGCTTTAATCCTAATTCTAATACAAATTACATTTGAAATTAAAAAAACAAAAAATCTAAACTATGCCTACAAAACAAATGTTAGATATAACACACATACACACCAAAGCAATTATATTATATACAATGGCCTTGGTTTTAGTGGATGTAAGCCCAACTATCCTAATGGCTTAAGGAAAGAACACCTATAAATAAAACTTATTATATTTAAATTTATTATAGCATCCCTTTTTTATTGAGCACAACCCCTATAGAAAAATAATGTTATTCAAATATTGCCCTAACATTCAATATACAAACATATGACCTAATATCCAGTTTAAAATATTACATCACAAAATAATCAATCCACAATGAAGCGCCACGGATGGCCTATCATTCTAAAGTGTGTACAAAGGCTAGTGTTATGAGAGAAAGCTAAGCTTTAATGTTTGAATTGTAATTTGAGAATGAAGTTTATTTTATTACCATTGGATGAATTTAATTCAAGTGATTAATGGCTTAAATATGAGTTTTAGATTATGAGTTTAAATTTTAATTAAAGTTAAGCTTAGTGTTTTGAAGAGTATGAAAAGTAGTGAATTTCACTTAAAGTGGACATTCCATTTTATAACCCTACTCCTAATGAAGTCTAAAGTGATGGATTTTGGTTTTAATTTAATTAAGGAAGCTTTAAATTTTAATTAAATCTTATGTTTAAATCAAGCTCAAATGACATTATAATTACATGAAAGATATTTTAAGATTGGAGGCTTATGTTAATATATTCCTTATGGAATTTATTGAATTCTTCTTTATTAGTTTAATATTTGTTTTCAAATATTACACCATTTTATAATTTGGGAAAATACCTCATTTGTTTGGAGATAATTTTGAGTGAATGATTTGTATAATATAATGGATAAAATGTTTAACTCATGCATGCATATATGTATGAGTACATGATGTAAATTAAAGATTTAGATAATAAATGTTAAATCCACATTTTTCAGTGGGTGGAGCAATAACCTTCTAAGATACCTGAGAAATAGGGTTAGGCAAAAAGATTGCTAGCAGGAAAATAGGAAAAAGGAGAAGTACAAAAGAAATAATAATATTTATTACTCAAAATACGAGTACAGAATATAGAGGTCCAGAGTAAGAGCTAAAAAGTCCTACCATAAGAAAGAAGTCCCCTTTTTATTATATTAAGGGGTGACTATACCCAAAAAGATCATATAAGGTAAATTTAACACAAACCAATTCCCGCTTAAGTGATGGTGGTGAGGGAGTAAGGTCCATCCGATGGGGAGTAGCTCATTATCTAGCAAGTGTGTGAGTGAGGTTCAAGCAAAGGGGAGTAGTTGCATTATTCTATCACATAGTCACCAGATGCTGGTGAGTTGGGTTATGCTTTGTCACTGGGTCAGTATTCTCTATGTTCTTTAGCGCATTGGGTTGGATCTATCTTCCTTTGTCGGAGGCTCTTTTTGACGAATATATTTATTTTGGGTCATCGAGTACCTTGTATGCAAGTTCACTTGTCTTATATGGTAAGATTACTTGACTATACCCGCTATGTGTATACATTTAGTTCCTCGATTCTTCTACTCCTTTTAGAAGTACTTCATAAAATGGACTGAAGAATAATTAACTATAAGCATTTAGTGATCTAAAAAAATTCATATAATTATTGAGAGGTCACATTGTTTTCGAACCGATCCAATTTTTAACGCCTAGACTATAAATGAATATTTTCTTTCTTCATAGTATTCCTTTAACTACTCAATAAATCTTACGCCTCCTAAGAGTTAACTTTGCAAAACATGTTAAATCATAATCACCATGGGGCAAAAAGATCTCATGTGATCCTAATGATTCTATGGCTTCACAGAAAGGCTAAGAAAGCAAATAAGTCAAAAGAGACTAATACCATTCTTATAGTTGCAACGAACATTTCAACTACTCTAATTACAACAATCGCCTAACTACTCCGTTGACCTCATTTTTGATAAGGTTAATATCATTCTGAAATTAGTAATTAGGATGCCCTAATCTTAAATAGGAATCTCCTAATTCATTGCTTAAGACATTATACTTAGTGACCTAGTGCACCCTCTTTGGGTTTAATCTAACCTAATGATCTTAGGTAGACTTGACCCAATTTTCAAATTTGGATTAAATCAAATCAAATTCAAAAAAAAAATCAAAATGAAATCAAATTAAAATAAAGGAACAAATCCAAAACTAAATTAAAGTCAAATCTAGTCAACCCATTTGACATAAGTTTAACTTTAGGTGGGTCCCACCAAGTCAAGGTCAACCCACCAAGAATTTGACCAAATTAAATTATTCTAAATGTTCCAGATGATCAAATAAACATGTTTGATCATTAATATAAAGAAATTCAAATTAATTTAGCCCTTAATTGAGTTCATTAGACTACTTAGTCTAAATAATCCTAAATGGGTTATGTTGGATTCAAACCTAAATCAAATTGAAATCAATTCAATTTTATTGCTCTAAATCATTTAAAAATGATAATTGAACTTAATCCAACCCATCATTGGATCTAATTTGTTCAAATTGGTCATTTGACTCAAATGAAACCCAAACTTAACCCATTAAGCCCACTTTGGGTTAGATTTGTTCAAATTGAAATCTAATTAAAATTAAATGAAATCAATCATCCAAATCATCTCACACATGTGATCAAGCATGATTGGAGCTCAAACCAAATTCAATTGAGTCAAATTGGTCATTTGAACCCAATTGGCATCAAACTTAACCTATTTTAAATAAGTTGAAATGAAATGAAATTCAAAATCAATTCAATTCTAAATGAATTAATTAAATCAAAACCTAATCAATCATCAATTAAAGATGATTAAATTCAAATTAAAAGAATTGAATCAAAATCACACCATTTTGAATCCAAATCCTTGGATTTGATTCAAAGTTCAATCAATCCAAATAAATTTGAACATTGGCTTCAAATTCATATTACCCAACTAAATAAGAGCTTTAATAGTGATGCAAAAAGCAAAAATAAAATGAAACCAAAGAAAAGGAGTGGAAATCTTTGACCAAAGAAAGATTCTTCCTCTTTTCATTATGAAAATCACTTGGATTTTATCCAAGTAATCTTGGACCTTGACCACCTCTTGGAATAGTAGTTGCAAGGTTAGAGGATAAGGGAGATCAGCCCAAAAATCCAAAGGGAATTTGGCTTCCTTCAAGGAGAAATCAAGGAGAAGCCATGGAAGAAGGAAGAGCCAAGGCTTGGCCAAGCAAGGAAAAGGAAGGAGATGTCCTCCTCCCTTCGAAATTCTCATCCAAACGTGTTCACAAGGCCAAGGGGCATTGAATCCACCCATTGGCCGACCCTTCACCGCCGATGGCTAGAATCCAATTATCTAGAAGGCCATAAGCATGCCTCTCGGCCAAGCATGGAAAGAGGGGAGGGTGGTCCAATTCCCTCCTCTTTCATCTCAAATTGTTCACCAAGGGTAACCATGAAGGAGGCGACCCTTCCCTGCTCCTCTCAAGACGCCAAAAAATGAATGAAATCCTGCGGAATCCAAGCTCCTTTAATGGAGAAATGCAAGGGAGACTCTCCCACATCAAATTGAATATTCCAACACATTCTAGAGGTCAAGGCGGCCTCAAATGAATCACCACTCCCATCCCCTCACCGCTGGCGAGCCGAAAAATGATGAAGGCCGACACAAATCTGATCCAATGTTGGTCTAAGAGGCGATCCATGGGGAGGCAAGCCACCAATTGCATACATGGATTTGTCACATGAAGATGAAGCTAATGGAGTCAATCTCACCACCGGTGATCATCGGAAATGAGGTACGCTCCACCACCATCCCTTTAGGAGTTCGATTTTGGAACTTTTTAAAAGATAATTGATCCTCATGTGGATCAAACCGTATGGATTGGTTGTAAATTGATCACTAATCATTTTGGAATTGAAATAACTTCAAAATTTGCTGGCAATCACTTGAAATTAGTCGAAAATGACAGACGATATCCATCTCTCACGGGGGATTCTCAGGATTTGATCTCCATTGTCTGATCCTTCTATTTGGAATGGACAGTCAAGATCTAGCCAACGATCTGATTTTAACCCTTAAGGATACCACAAAATGAATTCGGACCATCTGATCTTCGATCAAATGGTCGAGATCCGTCTTGTGTGGCACTGCTTTTGACTCGAATACCATGCAGGATCTGCATGGACAAATCCCGCTACACCACATGGCGATGACACCATGTAGGATGCCACGTTGGCTCGTGGTCCTAAAATGAGTAAATCCCTATTTAATTAATTAAAATTATAAAAAAATCAAAAAAATTATAGAAAATTAAATACAAATCTAAAAAATACAAACTTGGCTATATGGATTCATCCTGATGAGAGGAATCCATTAAAATTAACATCCCTAATTAATTTTGGATATTTTAGCCTTAATTTAGGTTTAAATGAAATCAATTAAACCCTAATTAATCACAAATCATTAATCCAATTCAAATGAAACTTTGGAGAATTAAAATAAAGGTTAAAGCACACCTTAGGAAAATTTTCATGAATTATTTCAATGTAATTCATAAAATATGAAATTTCAAATCCCAAACCTCAATTTTAATTACATAAACTAAAATAAAATGAAATAAATCATGACAATGGATTAAATCACTTCAAATTAACTTAACAAACCTTAATGAACATAAAATCATCAACGAAACATACTCAAACTAAATAAATCATAAAATTACTTAATTAAGTAATTAATTGAATTAAATAATTCAAATAATTAACCAAAAAATAATTAAATAATAATAAATCAACAAAATGTCCAAAATTTATGAATGAACCCTCTTTGGAAACATCTTCAAAGGAGGAATCAATAAAAATGAAACCCCTAAATGATCTTCATCAAATTAGGCCTAGTTTAGGTTTTAATGAAATGATTAAAACTCACCCTAATTATGAATCTAATCAAAATGAAACTTTGAGAACATGAAATTGGCATGGAATCCCACTTTTCATAAAAATTTCAAAACCAATTGATCTTTGGATTAGTAATTGTTGAATTTCCAAATTCCTAAGTCAATATAAATCAAATAATTAATAAAAAAAAATTCATAAATTCATCAAATCATGAAATAATTTTAACTAATCTTAATCAAACATCAGAAATATTTAGGATGGTTTTCCAACATCCTAAGTCAAAGAACTTAATCAATTTCATACTTAAGGGTTAAAGAATATAAAAATGCATATTAAAAGTAATTAAACCTTAAGTTAATGAAATCACAAACATTTAAGGGATGTTTGGGATCACTTTTATTTTTTATTTTTTATTTTGTGTTTTTATTTGTGCTTAAAAATAAAACTTGTTTGATTATACTTGTTATTTTTAAAAATATTCAAAACATCTAAAAGATGTTTTAAGTATTTATGAAAATAACATTATTTTTTTAAATAAACAAAAAATAAAATCATATAAAAACACTCTAAACAAACATATTTTAAAAAAATAACATAAAAATAAAAAAATAAAAAACAAAATTGATCCCAAACAGCCCCTTAATGAAATCTTAATCCATAATCAAGGTAACTTAAGAATGGGTCAAACATTGACCTAAGTGCCTTAGGTTAATATAAATCAAACTAAATCAAATGAACCAATTCAAATCAAATCAAATGAAATAATTCAAACCAAATGAAACTAAATTGAAAATTAAATCAAGAATGAAAATAAATCAAATCAAAGAAATGAAATAGAAAATTGAATTTCAAAGAAAATAATTAATATAACAATCCAAACTAAATTCCAAGCCCAAACTATCTAAATGAAATTAGAATAATTAATTAAGATACTTAAGAATTTTAGTTAGACCTTCAGGATAAATCTTCATCTTAGGATGAAGTTTCATTTCATTAGAGGTTAGAATGTTGAATGGAGTGGGTTCCACCCAAAAGTATGATCCATTCTACTCTTTATTCTTTAAAACCTAAAATTCACTTTAACCAAATAAAAATGAAATGAACATGAAATTAAATCACTAAATCATTTGGATTGAAACCATCCAAAGGTAAAATTTCAAACAAACTCAAACTCCAAATTGAAACTTGAACTAAAGAGGCCTAACAAAGTCTTGCTCAACAAGCCTAATTTCTTCACACATTATATCATTAGGTCACAGACACTAGACTTAGGTTAGGCCATTATGTGATTTTTTTATGATTTCCTGTGATGTGTTGTGATGTGATTTGTTTTAAATATCTTTGTGGTGTATTATTTTAGACTTCATATTTAGGATTATTTGCTCATTATACTAGATGCTAGGATGCTCTTTTAGATTTAACATTATCTTCTGTAAGAGGCTATGCTAGAAAGGACTATTATCATAAATAAAAATAAAATGCTATTTTCTTCCATGTATACTTAAGTCCTTAAGCATAGCCCATAGGCTAGGGGTGGGCTTGTCAAAAATTTAATATTAAGCCCATATATTTGTGAAATATAACTTTTGTGTGCTATTTATATTTTGGTAACATCTATTTTACAGGGCTTAGAATTAATTTTGAAATCAAAATAAAAATATTAGCTTAGAATTAGGTTAAGATCTATGGGGTCTAGGATTAGCAGGAGTTGTCCCTACTAGAAGATAGGTGTAGTGATCCGTGAAGCCTAATGGATGTCCTCGAAGAAGGAGACAATCCTAGAAAGAAAACTCATAAATTTAGACTTGTAGTTCTATGCTAGGTTGTATAAGGAAGAGCTCGGATTACATTTGCTCTTTCTTCTAGGGTGTACAGATACCCAATGCAGATTGTCCTTTTCTTAAATTAAATTAGTTTGATTTATTTTGGGTGCGTAATAGAATCAACTTACTTTTTCTAGGTTTTTTTTTATGTTGTGGTTTCCATGATTGAATGCCTGACGATTTGGCTCATAAGGAGAATTAAATTTTATACCCAACTTAAATCTAAATAATTGAAACAAAATTAAAAGAAAATTTAAAATTCACATAAACTAAAGCTGCAAAACTTAAAATCAATTAGAAACCACCAGTCTTGGATCCATGAAATCATATTGCTCCAATCCTTGAATTGGGCATCTTCTCCCATTGCACATAAGGGGCATCTGACCTATGAGGATGACCGCCTTCTAGGAGAAGCCTACCTTCTAATAATGATTTGGGCCATAACCATTTCTAATTGCATGACATTTGACATAAAAATGAATACCCAAGACCTTTAATGAATCATAAATCAAAATATTTAAAATTTTAAAAAAGGTGCATTAGTTAGAGGCATTTCATATTGTACATGATCTTAAGGATTAGGGAGTGAGTCTAGGATTCTTAGATTCTTTCCTAAAAAGCTAATAGCTCAGCCATTTTGCATTCATGAGACTTAGCATCATGAATTTAAAATGTGCTTAGGTGGTGTTAACTGGCAACCTCTCAAAGTTGGTTGTAAGTCCAAACGAGTTAGAGATAGGTTAGTTCCCTCAAGTGAGAGGAATGGTTGATAATTCTTAAAATAAAATTAAGTCAAGCATCTGACTTGAATCAGAAGCTCTTGTAGACTAGGTTTTGAAGCATCCTTTTCAAGAATAAGGCTTCAACCCTAGGCATTTCTATAGTCTTCTGTGCTAGAATCTAAGTGTTGGACTTTTAAGAAAATATTAACTCAAAATATAAATTAAAATTTCAAAATTTAAAACCCAATGATAGGATAGTTGAAGTGTCTACTGGCATCCTAGTATCAATGGGCATTTCCTACTTCATCTCATTTAGATTCCAAAAATAACTCTCTCCACTTGGACCGTTCCCAATTGAAAATCCTAAATATCAATCCTTTGAAAATCACCTTTGAAATCTTTAGAAATAATAACTTATTTCTTCAATCAAGAGTATTCTTAAGAATAGACCCTTCTTAAGATGTAATTAACTATAGGGACTTACCTCCATAGGGAACCATGAACCAGTTTAAAATAAACCTTATTCAACTTTTCATATAGTTCGAAAAATCTCGATACATGAAAGACCCATTAGCCTTAGAGTCTTTTATTAAATGATCTAATCCATTATAAGATAACATATTTATCTTGAGATAATATGTTTACTTGATGATGCATTTGATCACCCAAACAACTAAACTCTACGTGGTGTCAAAAATTTTACCATCACTCTCTGCGATCCACAAGGAGAATTGATCATGCGCCTATCTGAGGAGCAAGTTACTGAAGCAAGTGTGCGACCTATGACTGTGCTTGTAGAAGAGAAAGGATGAGAAGATGCACCTTTGATTTAGCAAAAGGTGATGGTGAGCCTAATGGTTGGGCCAACGATTGCGAGGATAGATATAAAGGAATGCCTCACTAAGTTGAGGGTTTCTTTCTATTGTGTGCTACGAGTCATTCTAATATGAGTTTATTAATTTCTTCTTCTATCACAGCTGAGCATATCTCGTGTTGAAGCTTCAATAGAGAATGGTGAGGGACACTTGCTAACCCTCTAGATCGTCTCCTCTGACAATCCATGTAACTTCATTGAGTTGCTTCACTTTTCTATGGATGATTTGCTAGGTCATTTTACGAGAAGAGAAAAATTCTACTTACTCGATAGGTGGCTTGCTTTCCTAAAGGTTAGACCTAAAATAAATCCTCATATTGATTCCTCTCCCAATATTTGTTAAATACCTTCCCCACTGACTAGTGGCGACTCTAACTTTATCATTATTGTATGTGGATTTAGTGGAGATTTCTACTCAATTAGGATGACCATCGATCATGTTGTCGCCACAACCAACTTTACTTTGGCTGGCATCAGGGAAATCATAGTCTGTTTTCCCTCTTCTAGTCATAGAGGTAGTAGCGAATCTATGAAGGGTTAGCCTACTTGTCAACTAGGGACTGATGTGAAAGAAAAATATTGAGTATTCATGGACTCTTTTGAGATTGAAACTCTGCGAGGGGAGGTCTCCCTCTTGAGGGAGGCCTTAGTCTCATCCCAGCGGGACATAGACGAGCTGTGAACACAATTTGAGTTTGATTCATAATGATGGCGCTCTCTCACATTTTACCATGAATGGATGAGAGCTATATGGGGAGGAAGTTTTGATTTTATCATGATGATTGCCACCCTTAGAGGCTAGCTCCAAGGGGTGGTCAACTGATTTAGAATAATCCAAATTAATGAGGATAAAGAGTGGAGGAGCAATGAAGTATCTTGGGTTTTGGCTTTATAGGTGGTTTTTTTGGAATTTTCTTCTTCTCATGCTCCACATCATCTTCCATGACACCTCACATGCCTTTTCCACCTCATATGCTCCCCTTGAGTTGGTTGGCTGCCCAAATAAAACTCAAAGTGAGCCATGAGTCAAACAAGCTCATTTGAAATAGGTTTAGACTTAGGTATTTTAAGTTGATATTTTTAGGTTTTGCTTTAATTTAGATTGAATCCACTTAATTATATGAGGATTATAATGGTTATTGATTGTCTTTTGAATGACTTGAAGTTTAATTGAGACATTTCACATGGAGTTTTAGTTATGGCCTTAGGCTAGGTTTAGCTCAAATGTTCACATTTGGCCCATTTAGGTTCAACATGATTTGGATTAAGCTAAGTATGATCAATGTTTATT
Source organism: Cymbidium sinense (assembly GCA_021442155.1). Taxonomy (NCBI): domain Eukaryota; kingdom Viridiplantae; phylum Streptophyta; class Magnoliopsida; order Asparagales; family Orchidaceae; genus Cymbidium; species Cymbidium sinense. The sequence continues at coordinate 144,646,020 of CM038218.1, read as the reverse complement.
ATTCATTCATTTGGGTTAATAACTAGATATCCAAATCAAATTTAAAATGATTCATGTTTTAAAAAAACCCATTTAAATTTCTTAGGTTAATTCACTTAAGTATTTGTTCCCTTTGGTTTAGCTTGGTTTGTTCCATTTGATGGATTGGATTTAGGTTTAGGCTTTAAGTTTGTTTAGCTATGTAATTGAGATGATTTGGATTAATTAATTTTATTTCATTTGAAGTTAATTTAAATTCAAACCCACTTTGGCCAAATTGGGTTTAATGGGTCAACATGAGTTTAATTTGGTCCAATGATCAAATTAATCAAATTAAATCCAATAATTGGTTAAATTATATTTAAATATAATTTTTAAAAGATTTTGGACATTTAATTTGGGTTGATTTTAGTTTTAATTTAAATTTAGAACTAGTTGGGTCCATTTCAGCATATTTAGATCAAGTGATCTAATTAGCCCAATTAAGGCCTTATTGGATTTAAATTTATTTAGCTTTATGTTTAAACATGTTTATTTAATCATTTTGAGCCTTTAGAATAATTTAATTTGGTCAAATTTTGGTGGGTTGACCTTTGACCTAATGGGACCCACATAAGTCAACTCTATGTCTATTGGTTGACCATCTTTGACCTTAATTTGAATTTAGTTTTAAATCCATTTATGTTTATGTAATGACTTCATGCTTTTCATTTGATTTAATTTCCATTTGTTTTGCTTTTAATTGAATTTTCTTGGGTTGAAGATGTTTGAGCTTAAGTAGGTTAGTTGAGTTAACCACCTCAATTACCTTAGTTTAAGCTCACTTGGATTTAGATTTCAAAAAATATGTTTGATTCAATAATTATTTACATTTGAGTCTAATTTGGGTCCACTTAATATTATTAAAGCTAAACCTTAGAAGGACTACCAGGTCACTAAGTATAGTGTCCTAAGTACTTCAATAGGAAATCCCTAATCTAGGATTAGGTATCCTAATTAATAAGATTGAAAATGATTTAAACCTCATCCAAATATAAGGTCAACAATTAGTTATAGCTATGACTATAATTAAATGGTGCCATTTGACAATGAACCATTCGGTCAGAGGGTTCTGGCCATAATCACAATCTATATGGTGCCATTTGACGATTAAACCATGCGCATAAAAGGAAATGAGTCACGCCCATACTAGCATGAGATTATTTATGTGTGAACATAGAAATGTATTTTATTTGATATTAGCTCTTTATGAGCAAAAGTTTTTTTAATTTATCAGCCCCAACAATAGTTGTGGTTGGGTGGATGAATTTAGCCTTAAATTTAAATAATCAATTTGATTCAATTAATTTCTTTCAATTTAGGCACATATTACTTCATAATTAATTTAGATTTGAACTTGTAATAACTTCACATTAAATTTTTAAAATATTTTTGATGAGAAAACCCCTCCGACTGAAATACCGATCAACACGACCATCAACAGGGAAGACCATGTCAACTCTTTGCCTACTTGCTTGCAAAAGATCTGATGAATTTATGAATTTCAATTTGAGACCATTTAACATCAATATTTTGAAAATAATAATAATGATGATCCCTCCCATTTAACTCTACAATCAACACATCCATCATAGGAAAATACCTAGCTTCTTATAGATTTTTATCAAGTTGAGAAAATTATAACAATACCATTAAGTTTTGTTAACCTGGACTCAGTCTAAAGATCCAACCGAGAAATCAACCTACACAACATCTTCACACACAAAATTTAGATTTTAATTCACATGTCGAGGCACATGTGGGTGATTCAAATTTATTTTATGTTAAACTACTATTACATCTTGCACCGAAGTTGTCTATTGTGTCTCCATGCGATACATTATTTATTTATCAAACTCATTGTCATTTGGCTACTCGAAGAGTTAAAATTAAGATTTAATTAATTAATTATTTTCAACTCAAAATTTATAATTTTGGGAGAATTAGGCCTTGGTGTTGGGACATCAATGTCATGGTGCTGAGAGGCTAACGATGTGGCACCATAGGATAATGGATTTTAACTTTTTATAACTCGAGAAGGTAGCACCGAGGTGCTAGAAATGCAGTACTGTGGTGCTATGAGATAGAGATTTTTGGCTTATTACCCGAGAAGATAGCGCTGTAGCACCTAATGGCCAACACCACGATGCTATAAAAATAAAGATTTATTCTCTTTTAACTAGAGAGGATGGCATTATGGCACCTAATAGGTAGTTCCATGGCACTGAGTAGAGAGGAGTTTGACTTTAAATTTAGAAAAGTCAGTGTTTTGAGTGCCAAGAATAGGGTTACAAAATTAAAGCAATGCCTCAGCACTTCAAACACAGTGTTGTGGAGCTATCATGCAAGATGTCATGTGTTCAAACTCCTGAGAGCTTAGTGATGTAGTGCTATCTCCCAACGTTGAGGCCCTACAAGTCGGGAACTCTATTTTTAGTAGTTTTCTTGAAGGAATTTAGTGATTTTTCTTAAAATTTTGACAATAATTTAGCATTGTTATGTTTATAAAATTTAGTGTAATATGCACTCTTCTCCTTAATCCTAGATCCAAAATCAACAGAGAGGGGATTTTATCTCACGCTGAAACCAAGTTCAATAGTGGAGATTTCAAGATTTTGAGATTTTGGTAGAATTTAGCTATTGGCAATGCCTATGATGTGATCAATGTAATCTTATTCTTCTCCCTTGCTCTAGATACAATATCGATAGAGTAAGGACTATCATATTGCATCGAATCCAAGTTCAATGATGGAGGTATTCAAAAATCGATAGCACTTGAAATGATTCTCTCCCTTTTAATTCAATTGATTCACGTGAAAAAAGAGTGGAGAGAGTGTAAGAGAGCATGGGGAGGATTTGCAGTGAAGAGAGCAAAGGGGAAAAGTGTAAGAGGATGCAACATCTTGAGTGGGGAGTGAGAGTCCAAAAAGGGTAGAAAGAACAAAGTGTGCAGGACTCCTTTTATAAAGAATAACTCCCCCTAATTGCTCGTGCTCACATAATCGTTCCCACACTCCCCTCTGGGCGATTATTTCTAAAGGGGATAGCTATTGTCTAGAGTGGTTAGTATTTTTCTAGTTTTTTTTTAAACTGAGGGATGGCGATATCTTGGGCAGATTACAATCAATGATCTAAGTCCCCTATTTATTTCATTTTTTATGCAAGCATCAACCTAATCTATTTGAACTTAAATTAATCTAAATAGGTCAAACTAAGCCAAACTTAACCAAATAATGTCCAAACCTAGCCAAACTTGGCATGACTCAGCCTTAGGTTCCCTTTGACCTATACAAATGGACACAACCCAAGGTGAACCCTTCAGCTCAAACCAAGTGAACTAATTCACCAAAATATGACAAATATATAAAACACAAAGGTCCAACCCCTCCTTCTACCTTGAGTAGCCACTTTAGTATGCCTTGAGCTTGCCCATGCTGACTAGACCTGACCCAAACCTATTGGGATAAGCCATTGACCAAAGAGAGGTCACCTTTACCTTGGTCGACCTTTGCTCCAACCCTCATGGCATTTTCACTTCATGGTAGGCCACCAAACTCCTATGGCAATTATGGGACCTCCAAGTTTTCAGACCCTCACAACAGGACCCTCAATCCCTCCAAGTTTTCAGACTACCCATGCACCCAGCCACGGACGAGACTAGCCCTTTCCTCACTTTGAGTCCTCCTCATACCCAACTCCACCAAATCAACACTAAACTCAAATTAACTTCACCACACCTTCCCCTCACTTTAGTGAGCCAAAATGAATCGAAAGCCATTCGATTTGAGCACCAAAAGCCAGTTGAAGACCAATTTTGGTGAGGTTCACGATAGCACTTGGTCCATAAGATGATTAGTGAGGAGGCAGCTCATGATCTTCTCAACAAGGCTTCACCTTTTTAAGGTGAAGCTACCTTAATCATTGGGCCACTGATCTTCAGCTCCGGTGTGATAAATTCTAACAAACTTTAAAAAATCGTAGGGATGTTGATCTTTTTCAAAGTGATTTTGCATTTAGCATCATTCAAGCAATAAGATCCCCTTTAAAAGCATTTCCTAGTTATTTTGGAGTCATTTCCACAATCAAATGAGCTCTGGTGTGCTTGGATGGAGCGTCGAAAGATGATCGGTGTTTGTCTCATGGTGGGGGTCGACTACAAATAATATGCTGTCTGTTCTACGTGATTAGAACAGATGATCATGATTAATCATGCTAGAAATCTCAATTTAATCTGCAAGATTAATCTTGACTATTCGATCCATGATTGAACGGCCGAGATGAAACTACATCCACCACCACATGGGATATTTTAAATAACAAATTGTGTGGCGCCACATGGAAAACATTGGCATGTCGCTAACTATGTAAATACATTAAATAGGTTTAAAAATCCATTTAAATAGCCAATATTTTAAAAATTCATAACTAATTAGAAAAAATCTAAAAAGTATGAATAAACACATTTTAAAAAGCTTAGATAGAGGAATAATCTAGGAAAAATAAAAGCCCCAAATTTTATTAAATGAGTTATGACTAATGAAGATTTAAATTTTTTTTACTTCGTGTAATTAAGCCTTAATTATTTAGCCAATTGGCTTGAACTTTTGGATGATTATTCCATGGGATGACCTCTACCTCCTATAATTATTTCAAGTCAATTAGTTGGGTAATTTAGGAAACTCAAATTTTCAAATCCAAAATGGCTATTTTATACATTTAATAAATAAATAAAATTAGGAAAATTATGAAATTAATTGAGGAAGCCTAATTATGTTCTAAAATAACATTGGTGACCAGAGAAATTAATTAGGACCTCTGGTTATAATTATTTCCCAAAATCACCCTTAAGGGGTTTTATTTAATTAATTAAATCATTAATTATCCTAGGTCCTAAAAAATTCAGTGCAAATGAATGATTTTGACCAAGCCCTTATTTAATTAATACCTTAGTTCTCTAAAAGTTTTGACCAAGCCCTCTCTGTGCTCAACTAGCAAAAAGGTTTTTAATGAAATTAAAATCCCCAATTGGTTTGGGGTATTTTTAGTGTAATTAATGATTTTGAATTTTCCCTATTTTTTCAATTAACCCTTAATTATAAGCCCAATTGCATTATAACTTTCAGGGCACATTTATCTGATGTTTATGCATGTTCAGTAATTTTTTTCATAATTTTTGGGCTTAATTGGATAAATATTTAATTACCCTTAATTAAGTCATAAAAATCATCTAAATCACTTTTAAATCACTTAATGAACATAAGTGGATCAATGGCTAATCTTAAACATTTTCTCTTCTCATTAGGATTAAATAACTCAAGTTTCTAAACCAATCATTAATTAACTTGATTAGGCTTAAGTGTGTTTATCTTCATATTAATAACCTCATGAGTTAATGATTTCAAATGGGTTATTTAGTGTTCTTTAATTGCTTTGCTTCAATCATTTATAAATTTGTATTCCATATGCTTTATGCATTCATATTTTAAAAATAATAAAAGATTTAGTTTAATTGCTTGCTTTAGATTAATAATATGGCCATTATGACTAATAAATCTCAAATTATTTTCTTTAATGGATTAAAAATATTCATTACTTCAAATATAAATTAATCTACATAATTAAAATTTCAATTTAAATCTATATATGTTTATAATTTTGAGAGGTATATTGTCCGAGAATCAGGTCGAACTACTAAGGGAGGTCTTGATACCTAACATCTGGTATAATAATGACACATATCTTGAGATTTGTAGTAAAATACATAGTAAGGTTAAATTAATTATACTTATATTCTTAAGAATCTTAAAGTATTTATAATTTAGTTATTATACTTATATACATGTACATATGTATATGGATTAACAAATATATTATCTAGACATCCTCAGAGTGCAAGACTTTAAATAGTTCTAAGGGGTCTCTAATTACCTCACTTCTCTGGTTCAACAATGACATGTACTTATATAAATTCAATATGCTAATGTGTATGTATATGTATAAGGGACAATCAAATTATCTTTTTTACAAAAATTCATGCATCATATACTTATATCTTATATTAAATGTTATCAAATAAAACATGTTAATTCATTCACGCATCATTGTGTGAAGTATTCAAATGACATATACATATACTTATTAAATTTAATCACTTTATTAAGTATATCATTTAATTAAATGAATATTAAGAGATGATGAAGCAAAGCTAAGAGATATCACCAAATTGACCATGGTTTGAGTTTGTTAATCTTGAGTTGTCTTTTTGTATTTAGATAAGATCCTTAGGCTAAATCCAAATGCTTGATTTAATAAGAGAACCCATAACACTTTATTAAGATGATTAATGATCATAAAATTCATCTTTATATTCAACTTAGGGATTGAGGTGGGTTCCACCCCACCCCTTTTCTCTCTCTTTAAAATTATAAATCCAAAAATGAAACAAAAATGAAATCAAGCTATATGTTTAAATTTCACTTTAAATTATTAATCGCTTAAATTATAATCATCCTTTCATGGCAAATTTAAACATTTATCCTTAGATAAATTCAAATATTAAAGCCCAATCTAGTCATACAACAATAAGCCATAGCACACATTTAGAATGCTAAGTCATTGATTCTAAACTTAGGTTAGAATGATATTTTGTTATGGATTAATATTTTGTTTTTGTGATGTAATATTTTAGATTATATGTTAGGATTGAATGTGCCTAGTCTCGATGGAAGGATGATATCAAACTAATGATGTTGATCAGTAGTTTTTACCATTTATACACAAGTGCATGTGTCGAATTAAGTAATACATAATGGGTAGAGTATCATTGCCACAAGGATTATAGCAAAATTAGATATTAATTTTTATCAAGTTAAGTACTGATCTTTTAAAATCTAGTTTTCTCCAATAAAATTTAAGTGCATAATTAAAATTACTATGTACTTATTTGCAAGATAATAAAAAGATAAATTTTTATATTTTTATAGAAAATATGTAGTTGTTTTCTTAATTTTAAAATAAGTACTCTGAATTTAATGAATCTTTTAGATGATGTATTATATTAAACTATATTATGGATTAATTTAAAACTTGTAGTGTCAATTAGGAACAAAAGTGTTATACTCTTTATCTCTAGATAAGTATAACCAAATCAATCCCTTTACTCAATTTTCTGCCTAGTGCCAAGTAAATTTTGATTGGTTGTTTTACCTATATTTTTCTTTAAATGATAGTAAATCCTAAAAAATAATGATATATTTAATGGCTATTTAGCTACCCTGACCAATCTAGAACATTACTAATAATTTAGTACATTTTTTTGCCTTTTTCCTAGTTGTTCTTCTAAGATTCTGTCGATATTTCTAGATCACACTTATTTGAAAATGATTACAAATCCTAAAAATAATCATATATTTAATGGCTATTTAACTACCCTGACCTATTTAGCATATTACTGAATATTTAATACTTTTTTTTGGTATTTTTCCTACTTGTTCTTCTACGATTCCATCGATATCTCTATATCACACTTATTTTTAACATTGTAATCGGCCATATTACAAGTAAATGAAGTATGGAAAGAAGCAAAATACATTTTAATTCAAAGTACAAATAGTTTTCTTATATTAATCTATAATAATATTTAATACAAATAACCATCCAAAATGTTTACATAAATTTAGAGTTAATATACTTTGTTCAACATTTTAGAAGGTAAAATACAAACACAATATATAAACATGTATAAGAAATACTAACAAAATATAAGGAAAAGGAAAGAATAAAAGGAAAGAGTGCACTGAAAAATTCTCTTCCTTTGTTGTGTATCCTTCTCCTTAATCTCTTAATTGTAATCTCCTTCACACACTCCACACACACACACACAGCACATAACACTTGGAGTATCACTCACCAAGTGATGTCACTGCTCTCTCACATACTCACCCAATTGATAGAAAAATAAAAATAAAAGTAAAAGTTTAGAAAAAAAGATCCTTTTTGCCTTGAAAATGAACCTTATTTATAGCCTAGATATAGCCTTAGTATATTGCGAGATGCTCCTGCCACAACTGCTTCAAAAATTGTTCAAAACCATCGTTGAACCATCATAAAACTATTCCATCAAGCCATAGTGTTGTGGTGCTATTAATGTAGCATTGTGGCATTGTTGATTCAGCATTATGGCACTATGCTTATAATTTCTGCTTCATATTTTTTTCTCTAGTATAGCATCGCAGTGCTGAGCTTGACATAATATTGCCCCAAAATGAGTTTGATATAGACGCAGTTTCATATAGCACCTAGGCATGCCCTTATTGTAAAGTGCCCTGATTTAGACCAATTATAGCGATGTAGTGTTAGGCCTAAATTTTTTTCTTTTTTCAATTTTTTTTTTGAAATTTTCTCTCTTCCAACACAAAATATACTTAAAATAAATATAGTTTAACATAAACCCACTTGATGTAGATAGTATAATTATATAAAATTTTCATAATTTTAACACTAAGAATTATAAATGTTTCTACTTATTAGTGCTACTTAAGTTACTAAGCATAATCCATTAGGATAGCTGGGCTTGGTGACCAAAGGCAGGGTGCTAAGCCCAAATGTGTGATAAATATAACTACATGGTGTGGATGTATATTTAGCTAACCTCTATCTTGCAGGTGTAGCTAGATTTTTATTTTCATAAAATTTAATTTTTATAGTAGGCTTAAGGTTTGAGCTATTAGGGTTTAAGATGAACAATGGCTAGAAGGCTTAGACTTGGGAGGCCCTGTGTTGCCTAGATTACAAATCTATGAATTGAAGATGAAGATGAAGAGTTGAAGACCCCCACAGCTTTGTTTTAATTTATAATTTAATTATAATCTTGGTTGTATAAGAGTAGAGCTTGACTACCCAATTTCTTTTTTTTTCAAGGTGTACGACAGTAGCTGGCCCCATCAAATTTTATTCTTTTAATTGGTGATGGTTGTTTAATTTGTTTACATTGATTGCATAATAAAAATGACATGTTTTTCATAGGTTTCTTGAAGTTTGACATTTTGGTGTGTGGCCTAGATGTAGTAAGCTCTTTAAAAACTTAATTTTCTACCCTAACTAATCAACCTTAATTAAATTTTAAAAACTCAGAACCTCACTCTAAGACCTAGTCATTTCATCAGTGAACTAAAAGATTTAATAACCCTTTAGTTGTATGGTTGTATGCTATAAAATCATGCTTACATCTTATTTCTTTCTTATAAATAGGGTGTCTCCACTCTTTCATGATAAGAGACAGGGCTTGACCTGCGAGAGTAGTTTCCATGTAGTGGAGAACACCCCATCATTTTTTTATTTAGCCCACAACTCAATTTCATCATGCATGTAGGCATATAATTTTTTAAGCTTGAGTCTAAAAGAGCTCCAATGCCCTTACTTGAAGCTAATCTAAGGAGGTTGATGTCCATTCTAAAGGGGAATTAGTCAGATGAATGCGCAGGGGATTCTTTAGCAAACCATAAAGGCAAGCCAAAGATTGCAAAAAGGTAATGGAGCCGGCTCCGAAAGATAAGTAGTCTCACAGTAAAAGTTCCTAGGAATTAAAGAAGAGTCTATTAATGGGAAGAGAAGAAAGAGAAGACCATTGTAGGAAAAATGGCGCAAAGAAAGACAATGGTCGAGATTTGAACTCTTTGCTTTGAAAACCCAAACGCTCCACGCCTAAAGTCATGGTCATCCACTGCATAAGCAATCTGGAAAAAATATGTAACTAATGAATCAAACAATTGCCAAGATCCCTTTTGCCTTATCCTGGACTTAGACTCGAGGGGGGAGACATACATAAAGATAAGTAAAGAAAGCAACTTGCCCTGGGAGATGTTTTCGCTTTACTTGAAAAAAGTTCTTTCTTTTTTTTGTTTTGAAATTGTGTTATTTTCAAAGGAAGCCTCTTTGTCACACAATACAAAATGATTCTATCCACTTGAATAAGCTTCTCTCCGGGAAGTAAGAGAAACTCCTTGATTTTAGTTCTTGTTAGATTTGACAAGAAGGTGTTCTTGAACATCTACTAAAAAAAGAGCATACCATAATGAGTCAAAATGAAATAATTTTCATACTAGTCATGATCTAGACTCTTAAGGAGTGAGTTTAGGACTCTAGATTTATTCTTAATAAACAATAGTCTAACTATCTTGTATTTACATAAGATTGGCCACATGGTTTTGAATTGTAAGAGGTATTAGCTGGTAGCCACTCTAGGTGGTTGTAAGTCTAGGAGAGTATGGATTGGTTCACTCTCCCTAATAGAAGTGAACCAATATGTCCCACTTCCCTGAGTAGATTTAGGTCAAACTCTTAGCTTTTATAAGAGTATTTTAGATGTAGGTTCAAAGGTAGCTCATTTCTCCTCTGCTATGGGTATAACTTCTCACTTTTAATGCATTTTCTTAATCTTGTGGTGTTGGAATATAAGTCCTACACTTCTAATAAAATGCCAACTCAAATAAAGATATTCTTCTCCTTCAAAAAGATAAGCCTCACTATAGGATAGAATAGACTGCTAACTAGGCTTCCTAATATCACAAGCAGTTTCTACTCTTTCTCTTTTTGAATTTATGAAGAACTCTTCCCATTTTGAGTCTTCCCACTTGATTTATCAATAATCACCAATTATTTGATATCAAAACTTTGAAATCTTTGGAGACATTAGTTGACTACTTTAATTGAGAGTATTCTTAAGAAATCTCTATTTCCTAGGATGTGTAATTAACTATAGGGGTTTTCCTCCATAGGAAACTTAAGAACCTAGCATAAAATAAATCCAACCTACTTTATTTCATCTATGTAAAGTAGGAGAAAGATCTCTGGTATACATAGACACATCTACCTTAGGAGTCCTTATTAGACGATTGAGTTTATTATAGGGTGATTTTTTGCCTTTTGAGGTAGTACATCATTCCTTAATTTCATAATTGATCATTTCAATAAGTATCCCCTAAGATCTATGTGGTGTCCCTCTTAGTCCAAATACGAACAATCACATGGATAGTTCAACTCAAAACCTCACAGAGATTTATTGACATAGTAGATTGTCCATTATTTCTCACCTTCTTCTCGACAGACTGTCGACAGTCTTCTTCCACTCCTAAGTATAGAAATAGGACTTGTCCTTTGTTTGGGATCTACAACAAAAGGGGAGATGTGAGCAGAGTCTTCAAATCATTAAAGAATTTTAATATTCAGTGGTCCACTCAAACTTCTTTACTCTCCCAAGAATTTTGAAAAATAGCGAGCATCATTCTCTAGCTTTTGAGATAAATCTATCCAGTCTTGCTACTTGTCAAGTGTTGTACTTCTTTCATGTTTAAGAGTGAGGGATTGTCCAGTATACCCTTCAACTTATCTGGATTCACCTTTATTCCTTCAGGGTAATAAGAAACCCAAAACTTTCATGCTCTTACACCAAAAATTTATTTCAGAGGGTTAAGGTGCATGTACTTTTTTTAAGTGTGGTGAATAGCTCTTTGAGGTCTTGAATATGTTGCATCAATGACTTTTTTTGATGAGGTGTCATCAACATAGACTTTCACATTGCTCCTCTTTGCTCTTTGAACACTTAATTCACAAGTCTCTGGTAGGTTGCCCTTACATTCTTGAGCTCGAGGGGCATTACTCTATACCAATATAGTCCTTCAACAATAATGGAAACTAATTTTTTTAAAGTTTGTGTGATGCATTTGAATTTGATGATATCCCAAAAATGTGTTAAGAAAACTCATCATCGAGAATACAGCTGACGAGTCCATAAGCTTGTTTATTCATAGGAGAAGATACCCGTCTTTAAGACATGTTGAGTTTAAGTTAGTGAAATCGACACAAAACATCTATTTCTCAAATGAAATTAGCCTCGAGCAGTTTAGTGACCTCTTCCATTGTAGGCTCATTGAGTATAGATGTTTTTTTTTCACTTTCTACTTGATAGGCTGTGCGTTCATGTGAACATTCAAGTGATGTAAGCAATGCTGATATCAATACATGGAATCTTTGATGATATCCAAGCAACCACATCTTCATCATCCATCAGAATTTAAATGTGGGCTTCTTTATGCTTGGAACAGAAGCCAAGCTGACCCTTATTGCTTCCCTAATACCTTTCATGATCTAAATTTCATCTATCTCCTCAAAGACTTTAAGTCCTATTCGTGTTATGTCCAACTATAGTACTTCTTCTTCTCTACTCGACTCACCAACAACTTTCATGTAGTACTTATGGGATTGGTTGAGATTCCCTCTATCGTAATCTCTTCTCCTCTACTAGAGAATTTGCCACTACATTGTTATTCATATAACACCCAAGAGGAGACCTGGGAGGGGAGGTGAATTGGGTTTCAAGAAATAATTTCAGAAAACTTAATTTAGAACTTTATAGAAAGCCTAAACTTTTAAAACAACACTCAATAATAATAGAAAAGTAAAGTGCATAAAATAAAGAGAGAGAACACAGAGATTTTTATATGGTTCAGCCAAACCCCAAAAATTGGCCTACGTCCACGCCTAACCACCCAGGCTAAGAATTCATTAAATCAAAGTTGAGATTACAACAAATCTCTAATGCTTTTTTTAACGGGCAAGTACAACCCAACACCGTATTTTCTTTAACGGGCAAGTACAACCCAACACCGTACTTTCCTTAACGGGCAAGTACAACCCAACTAGAAAATAAGAAAGAGGAATATGAAAGTATCTAACTCTCAATTTAAAAGTATTTTGCTCTCATAACCCAACTATGATAATATTAAGACAAGAGAAAATAAAAGTAATAAAGAGAGCTCACTTCAATTTGAAATTAAAATTGAATACAATGATACCACATAGAAGATGTATATGATGCAAGTGAATCTTTAAAATGTTTGAATAGAATATAAGAACTTGAAGAAAAAAGATTTAGTTATTGATCTAAAGTGTGGCACAATAGTAATTTGGAAACTAAATCAATCAACTTTTATATGAAGACTTGAGCTTTAAAAAGATCAAATTAATATGCAATATTACAGCACATAAACTCAATTAAAGTATCTTATAAAGGAACTATCTCATATGTAAAAGATGAGACAATTTAAAGAATAGAACACTTGCTACTCACAAGAGTTCTTTATGAAATAATCAACACAAAATTGATCTCACTTAAAGATATGTAAGAATAAAGAAGAGAAAAAGATTTGCAATCACAAAAATTTTTCCAAATGCAATCAAAGCTTTCAGCCAACATGAAAAGATGTATGAATAGATTAGTTAAGCACAAAACAAATTAACTAAACTATTGGAAACTTTAGGCCAAGAAAGAGATCAACGTCTTTTGAATAACTCTCGACCATAGGGATTTGCACCACTCCATCAACTTCTTTTCAGAAATCTTCATAGAAATCACTTGTAGGAAGGAAGAGAAAGGATGAAGAGGTTAGCACTTGATCAACCAAGAAAATTTTTAGCAAGGGTTCGGCCAATAGAGAAAGATCCAAGAGGGAATAACCTAATCTTAAGAGCATTATAAAAATAAGAAAAGGAATCAAGGGGGGTTGGCCAAGAAGATGGAAAATAATTTAAGAAGTAATTTAACTTAAGCCAATCAAAAATAAAATTAATTTGCATGATGACGGGTTTGGCCAAGGCAAAGAAGAGGGAAATCCTATTTGGTAAGGAGATTTGATTTGAATCAATCAAACTAAATCTCAATTTGCAAGATAGGGATTTCGTCCAAGGAAACTTGGAGGGAAAATACACATGGTAAGAGATTCAATTTGAATCAATCAACTTAATTAAATTTGGCATGATGGAAATTCGGCCAAGGGATTTTTGGAGGGAAGAACTTATAAAGAGATTAAATTTTAATCAATTCATCTCATGATAAAATCTCCAAATAAATTTGAAAGTTAATTTGCATGTGGATAAGCCAAGAGAGAGAGAGAGAGAGAGAGAGAGAGAGAGAGAGAGAGAATTTGAATTGTTAGCAAACAAAGCATAATACCATTAATTAGCTAAGTAAAGAGGGTCATAATTCAAATTTAATTAATTAAATTAAATAATAGATAGGGTCAGGCAAGAGAATTTCCATGATGGGATTCAATTAGTATTTAATGCAATATCATGGACTATTCAACCGATTTATCTTGATTAAATGAAAGAGGAAAAGCTATGATACACAACCTTTATTAAATAAAATACAAGGTAAAATTAAAAATTTGGCCACGCTTATTCTGAAAATAGATTAGATCTATTTTAATGCACTCAAATCAAATTAAATAATGATGAATCAGATCTTAGGAGAATTCAAATAAATATTCATCACGTGATTAATTTGAATTTAAATAAAGGTATGGCAGACCATGGGATGTTTCCATAAATAATATATATAAGGAAAAAGGATAATTCCAAGGCTTATTTTGATTAAATTTAAATTAATTCTAACTATATCAATTATAGTAGCATGTGATCAGCCACAAAACATTCCATAAAGAGCTAAGTTCAAATTTGCACATCTAATCAAAAGAATATTTCATTTGAATTCAAAATAATTCAAATTAAGTATTCAAATAAATAAAATTTTTAATATAGAAAAAATATGGAATAATTATGAACATAATTTGAATAGCTCTCAGATAATTTATTTTGCAAATAATCATGAAAAAATTCAGCCAAATAGGTTTAGGATGAGAGACAGGATAGGAGAGAGAAAACTAGGATAATAGGGGAGGGAAAAATAATACCTTGAATAATATTTGGATAATTTAGATTTATGCATTGAATAAATGGATAATGAACATGACTAAGCATGGAAATAATTTAATAAAATGTGAACTTAATTTAACTTGCATGGAAACACAATAAATGGAACAAAGTTTATGCATGTAGTTCATATTATCCAAAATAAATAATATGAAGAATAATTGTAAATATGAAATGTAAAATTTATGAATAATTCTAAAATAAATTTTTTTTGAAATGAATGAATGATTTATTTTATTTTAGTAAGCTTTTCATTTGCGTTAATATAGTTAATCCTAGAAAAATTCTCACCCAATTCAAGTCCAATAGCTTTAGCATCCTGAATTGACTTAAGAACTTGGAGTTGAAGAATTTTTCTACACGCTTAAATTTTACTTGATTAGTAGCATTTGAAAATGTATTTGTTATCATCAAAATCAATCTCATATAAGGTGAGGCTCATGAAGTCAACATATATAAGACGTCAACATGACCACTCTGAATGTGTTGAGTAGAGGGTGACCAAAGATAACATTGTAAGTAGTAGGGGCCTCTATTACAATGCAATTGGCCATGACTGTGAACTACTTTTTACCTTCTCTAGAAGTGATGGGGAGAGTAATAATTCCTTTAGTTTCTCTATGCTCTCCTATGAAACTGTATAGTGGTCCTCGAGTAGGCATGAGTTTGGAATTCGGTAGGCCTAGTTGTCAAATATTAATTTAAAGATGATATGGATCAAGCTCCCCATGTCAATAAAAATGTTCCCTACCAAATAGTTAGTGATCAAGGCTATCACCATAATTGTATCATTATGTAAATTTCAAATAGCGGGTTTATCCCTTTCTAAAAAACTCACTAGCATGATAGTAGTAGAGGGTGCTTGCATCATAGCTACTGAGTTCACTTCTTTAGATTGTAGCCTTTTCATACTTGCTTTCTTAAGGAACTCACCATCACCTCTAAATGACTCTAACATGTGAGCAGTATACATGGGTACAAGCTTATTACCTTCTTTGATGATCACTTTGTCTTTTCTCTTGATGAACTCCTTAAGCTTTCTTACTTTTATCAACTTATCCAATAAACTCTTCAAATGACAACATTCCACAATGTCATGGCCACAATCATGGTGATAAGTACAATATCTTAACTAATCACACACTCTATCAGCCTTCATGGGTGGTGGTTGCTTGAAATTATCTTTATTCTAGATCAAATCTAAAGCTCTACTATGGACACTCTCAGAGGAGTCGCTAGAGCAAGTTGTGCATAGTTAAATCCTGAATAGTGTGTAACTAGGTTCTTGAAACCTCACCTTAGTATTTATGGTCGCCTCCTTTTATTTGTTCTCTTCCTTTGATATCCTTCCTTGGGTAATTGCTCTGTAAGCATCTTAAACGAGTATTTTGCCTTGATCAATGATACTAGTTAGACTACTTCATTATATTCTTTAATATTAACATGAATGTTCACCATTTTTAGTAGTTCGATTAGTGTCTTAGGTTGTTGGAGCCCTAGAGTATACCTAAAGTGCCCTACCTTTAATCCTTATTGAAGTGCCGCCTGAGCGATTGTGGGTTCTAGATCTTTGACTTCTAGCATCTCTCACTAGAAATAAATGATGAACTTCCTCCAGGACTCGCTAGGCTTTTGCTTCATCTAAAAGAGAGCTTGAAAACATTTCAGTAGCTTCTAAGTGCTAGTAAATTGCATGGTGAACACCGTTTTAAGGTTAGTGAATGATGTAATTACACTTAAAGAAAGGTACGGGAACCACTTAAGAGCCAACTCTTTGAAAGTAGTGAAGAAGAGTTGGCACTTCACTGCATTGTCTAACTCTAGTAGCAATGTGGTTGACTCGATGTAGGCTATATGGTCGGTGGGACCTGTCAAACCCTTTTAGCATTCAAGATGTGGGATCTTGAACCTATCAGGTAGGAAAGCTTCTGCAATTTTCACAGAGAGTATTATTAGGCTGTTGTTGCTTCTTTAACACATGCTCTTCCTCACTAGTGTCATAAAATTCATCCTCATAATCGGAGAATATGAGTGGATGGGAACTAGGGGCCCTGGATGGCTATCTTCTTTTCATCGAGCTCGATAAGTAGTTGATTATATATATATATATATATATATATATATATATATATATATATATATATATATATATGCATTTTATATAAAAATTTAATCATTTACACACATGCATATACACAAATATACATTTAGCATTTACAAGTTTGTGTTATTGCTAAACTAGAGATGTGAGTTCAAAACCTCATTTTGACCAGTTGTTGTGCAATCTCGGGTGTCCAGACTATATACTTGCTAGCCATGTACATGCATGTATATACATACATATAATGATTATGATAACTTAGAAATTTTAATAATGAGAACTTTAAATCTAGCTTAATTTACATATGTATTTATTTTCATTTTCATATATATATATATATATATATATATATATATATATATATATATATATATATATATATATATATATATATATATTGTGTGTATCATTTTTAAGCCGATATATGATGTCAAAACCTCATTTAGATTAGTATCCCTACGATCTCAAGGTTTTAGACTTAATATACCTTAGAAATGCATTTATTTCACATATGATTATTATATTTTAATTATCTTCATTTATCAATTTAAACTTGTACATATTTTTATACAGAAAGTGATTTTTCTAAAATTTAGTAGTGATAATAGCATCGATGAGATTAATATGTCATAAGCTTAGCATTTGAAATTTAAAGATAATGCACATGAACATTTGATCAAACATACATATTTAAATTGACAAGAGAAGTAGATAAGTGTCATGAGATTATCTACTTAAATCCCTAATTCTAAGGCTAATCGCTTAATCATAGCACCATTTAAAGTTAATTAAATTTTACTTACGACATTTGTAAATTAAAATGAATTAGGACTATTAGAGGAGATTAGACAACCTAAATTATCCTACAATCTCCCTTTATTTGTTATGTGATTTAAAAGCCAAAAAATGATTTGTATGATTTAATTAAATTTTAATGATTATTTAATGCAATTAATCCCAAAGTGACTCAAAATTTTAATTAGATATGAATTATGAACACAACAATTATGAAAAAAAAATGTAGAACATGTATGAACATAAATAAAATACATCTTATAAATTCTAAGGCATTTGGGCTTATAATTTATGATTAACTAAATAAATGAGAAAAGCCCAAAATCAATATATACATTCAATATACCCTGAACCAATTGAGGCTTTGATTTCATTGAAAGAATCATTGTTAGCTGAGCATAAGGAGGGGTTGATCACAATTTTTTGGAGACCTATATAATTAGTTATGATTTTTTTAAGTCTTAGGCCCTTGAACACCCAAACACCTATTTTGATATTTTTGTATAATTTTATTTTGAATAATTGAGTTAAATAAGTTATTAAGCATCCAAAAATCATGTATCTTAATCCACTCACCCAATGACATGAAATAATTTTGGGAGGAAGAGAACATCACAATGAATGTTCATTAAAAATTTCAAGTCATTTGGGTAAGTCATGATTCTTCATTTCCTAGAGTTCTTCTCCCTTCTTTTGTTTCCAGATGTGAAACGCGTATTAAAAGATATGCTTTACTCTCTTGGTGGAGTCCTCTCATGCTCTGGTGATTCTTGTTTTCCTCTTGTCTGTGTGCCTCCGTCTAGGGATTTTGAAGCTTCTTGCTTCGATTTCTCCTTATTCTGTCGATTCACTCGACATTGGCCACTGAAAAGAATGTGTGTTCTTCTTCTATGGCTTTGGCAATAGCTAATCCTTGGGGTAAACCTTCGGGTTCTGATGCTCCCGCTAGAGCATCTAGAATTTTGGGGGATTCCGATTCCAATGGGTCATTGACTTCTAAATCCTTTAAGGGTGTGCTTACTGCTAAGGATGGAGGCCCTGGTGAGTCTCTTAAACTTATTTCCACTTCTTTTAGAGGAGTTCCTGTGGTCATGTGTTCTGATGTGGATGTGGAGAAATTGGCTAATCCGTATGGATTTACATTGGTTGGAAAATTTGCTTTATGATTACCTAATCTTGATAAGATTCATTCATTTTTCCAGAATTTGAAACCTTTTTGGAGTATTTTTGGTTGGCTTGATTGATCCATGGCACATTTTGATTCAGCTGATGAATGATTTGGACTATTCTCATGCTTTTTTGTTTCATTCTTATTATGTTTTCAATTTCCAAATGTGGTTGCTTAAATGGACTCCTCATTTCAATATTTTCAGTTTTGATTTCTCTCCCTAATATGCAAATTCATTTTATGAATCATCATTTTCTGTTTACTGTTGGGGCTTTGTTTGACCGCCGTTGCAAATTGATCAAGCAACGAGTATGAAAACACGACCTTTTGTAGCTCGGATTCTTGTTGAATTAGACATTACCAAGAACATCCCAAGGAAATTTGTATTGGATCTAAAAATTATGGTTATCTGCAGAAAATTGATTTTAAAAGCTTTCTTGTGTTTTGTGCTCATTGTAAAATTCATGGACATGATATTTCAGATTGTTTTATTTTCCATCCCCATCTTAAAAAGAAACTTCTTCATAAACAAATTTCTGATTCTAATCCTAATCAGATTCCTCCTAAAAACTAGAAATATGTCTTTGTTCCTAAGGAAGTTTCTAATGGTGAAAATTTGGTTGCTTCTTTGGATAATCCGTCTATTCCTGTTGGAGTTGTTGTGGCTTCTCATGATGTACAAGATCCGGCTGTTATTCATGCAAGGAATGATGATTTGATTCTTTCTTCTTCTTTGCATTTGGATGGTGCTAATTTGGATAAGAAAAAGTTTTCTATGCGTGTTGATGATGATTCAATTTCTAATTGCTCTATTCCTGATTCTTTACTAGCTTTAATTGATGATAATGAAGTTTTGAATGAGGATTTGAATGCTGTTGAAAATCTTGAATAAATTTTTGATTCGGATAAAGAGAATGGTGCTTTAAATAGATCTATGTCTTCACCTTCTCTGAATCCTAAATTGAATATTCATTCCAATCTGATTTTTCAATCCAATCAAGAATTGAAAGAAGGTGAAGTTGTTGATAAAAATCCTTTAGCTATTCAAAGTGCTTCTAATGTGGTTTCTATTCATTCTCTTTTAGATGGGATTTTATTGGAAAAAGATAAAAAGATTTTAGCTATTGTTAAAAAGAAAAAGAAAAATCCTAAATCACATCCACCTAATTTGTCTAGATCTACCCGATCTGGTTTTTCTTTTCAAAATTAAATGGTTAGTTTTCTTAATTTGGAATGTGAGAGGTATTGGATCCCTTTCCAATAGGAATCAGATCATAAATCTTATTTGTATTCATAATATTTCTTTTTTAGTTATTTTGGAACCTTTTATTCTTCCTAATAAAATTGCTCATGTGGCTAGAATGATTGGTTTTAGCAATTTCTTTGCTAACTCTAGCAAAAAAATTTGGATTTTTTTGGAATAATCCTTTTGTTTTAGATATCTTGGCTGATTTATCTCAGGTGGTTAATGTTAAAATTTCCTATGATAATTTCCTTTGCTGAGGTTCTTTTATTTATGCCTCTTGTAATAGAAGTGGTAGATATATCCTTTGGGAGAAGCTTTCTAGTTTTTCCAATTCCATTAATAAACCTTGGTTTGTTGGTGGCAATTCTAATACTATCTCTTCTTCTTTAGAAAGGTATGACGGTTGTTCTTCTAATTTATTTTCAATGGAAGATTTTAATAATATGATTCTTGATTGTCATCTTACTGATATTGGTTGCATTGGTTTTAATTTTACTTGGAATAACTATAGATTATGGCAAAAAACTTGATATGGTTCTTTTCAATCAATATTGGATTATTTTTTTCCCTATTACTTCTATTAAGAATTTGAGTAGAACCTTGTCTGATCATTCTCATTTTCTTATTAATGTTAATATTAATATTAAAAACCCTCTTTCTCCTATCCCTTTTAGATTTCAAAATATGTGGCTTTTGGATGAAAGATTTCTTAATGTTGTTTCTATTAATTAGAAGGAGCCTTTGCAACCTGATGATGCTATTTTTGGTATGAAAAGATTTTGGTTTAAATTAAAGAGATAAAAATAATTTCTTATTTGGTAGAATAAGAATCGCTTTAAGAATCTTTTTTCTAACATTATTGAAATAGAAAACAAAATAGTTGAGTTGTAGGATGAGGTTATCTATGATCCCTCCAAATCTACTTTGTTAGCTAATGCTAAAGATAGGTTGATTTGTCTCCAAGACATGGAAGAAACCTATTGGAGGCAGAAAGCTTCTTTGAAGCATATTTCTGATGGTGAGAGGAATATAAAATATTTTCATGGTATGGTGAATAAGAAAAAATCTATTAATGGTGTTCATAAAATCAAACTTACTAATGTCTCTTGGTGTAGGGAGAAAATAGATCTTATTGATTCTATTGTTGCTTTTTATAGAGATCTTCTTAAT
The DNA here is from genome assembly GCA_021442155.1 of Cymbidium sinense. Classification (NCBI taxonomy): domain Eukaryota; kingdom Viridiplantae; phylum Streptophyta; class Magnoliopsida; order Asparagales; family Orchidaceae; genus Cymbidium; species Cymbidium sinense. Next base: position 144,624,756 of record CM038218.1, on the reverse strand, counting down.
AAGAATAATTCCTATGATGACATTTCTTTGCCTTTTGTCATTCCTTCTCTTATTACTATTGAGGACAATGCTATGCTTACTTCTTTTCCTAGTGAATCTGATATTTTGGATATTCCTAATAACATGAACAAAGATTCTGTTGCAGGGCCTAATGGTTATACTACTCTCTTTTTCCAAAAATACTGGTTAATTTTAAAAGATGAGTTAATTAATATTGTGCTTGATTTTAATGGTAATGTTATTCCTAAGTTCTTTACTAGTAATTCCATTGTTTTAATTCCTAAAAAGGAAAATCATGAAGCTTGGAGTGATTTTCAGCCTATAAGCTTGTGTACTTTTTTTAAGAAACTCATTTCTAAAAGTTTGGCTAAAAGGCTTAGTCTTTTACTTCCCAAAATTATTTTTCCTAATCAAACTGGTTTTGTTAAAGGAAGATCCATTTCTGATAATGTGCTTTTGGCCCAAGAACTTATTCATGATCTGGATGCTAAAGTTAGGGGGTGGTAATATGCTTTTTAAATTGGATATTTCTAAAGCTTATGATAATATTTATTGGAATTTTCTTTGTAAAATTTTGGAATTATTTGGTTTCTCTAATCATTTCATTTCTTTGATTAATATGGAATTAAAAACTCTTGGTTTTCTATTATGTTGAATGGGGAGTTACATGGTTTCTTTTTCTCTTCTCAAGGCTTAAGGCAAGGTGATCCTTTATCTCCTACTCTTTTTATCATTGGTGTTGAATACTTATCTAGAGGCCTTGATCATTTATTTAATAAAATTCCTTTTATGTATTATAGGACTAAAGGTGGTTTACCCATTTCTCACTTAAGTTTTGATGATGATTTTAACAATTTTTGTAATGCTTCTATTCATTAAATTAAAAAAATTGAATAACTTCTTGAATAAAATTGTTATGGAAAGTGGCTTGAAGGTTAATAGTAATAAAAGTTGTTTTGTTACTTCTTCTAATATTTCTTATGCTAAGATTGTTAGTATCAAGAATGCTACTGGCTTCTATCATCAACATCTTCCTATCAAATATTTGGGGACTCCGTTATATAAAGGTAGGAAAAGATCTCATTTGTTTGATGAGGTGATTCAAAGAATAAGTAATAAAATTTCTTCTTGGGAGTTTCATTTACTTTCATTTGGTGCTAGACTTATTCTTATTAAAATCATTCTTTGCTCTTTGCCTATTTACCTTTTATCTACTATTGTTCCTACTTTTTCCATTATTAACAGGATAAATATGCTTATTAATAAATTCTTTTGGGGATCTAATTCATCTTCTAAAAAAATGCATTGGACCAATTGAAGCAATTATTGCGGTGTTTATGGAGAAGGTGGTCTTGGTTGCAAAACCATTCAAGATTCTATTACTTGCTTTTCTTATAGAATGTGATGGAATTTTAGGAAAAATGATAGCCTTTGGGCTAAATTTATGAATGCCAAATATTGTCAAAGGAGACATCTATGAACTTGTTCTTTTAGAATAGGTAATTCATCTTTTTGGAGGAGGCTTTATAAAATTAAATGGTATGCTGAATCTTTGATCTCGTGGGGTATCATATCATGTTCTTCTTATTTTTGGCAAGATAATTGTATTGGAGAAGGGTCTATTGATTCTCATCTTTCTACTCATTCTACTTTTATTTTAAAGGTTAACCATTTGTTTAAGGATAATAACTGGGATTTGCATTAATTAAAAATTTAATTCCTCAGGAGATTCATAATAAAGTTTGTAATATTCAATGTGATTCTCAACCGCATGATCAAATTCTATTTAAACTTTCAACTTCTGGTGATTTTATTTTTAAAGATATGTGGCATTATATTAGAATTAAAAATCAAAACTCTCTTTTCTTTTCAGAAATTTGGAATCATATTATTCCTTCTTCTTTTTCAATATTAGTTTGGAGGATTTTTAGGAATTATATTATCGTTGATTATTTATTATGGAGTAAAGGGTTTTTCTTACCTTCTAAATGCCAATGTTGTTATCATGTTGAGAATGTAAATCATGTTTTTATCAATGATTCTATTACTACCGAAGTTTGGATTTGGTATGATGAAGTTTTTAATACTTCTCATTTTGATGGTACATTATATCTTATGCAATTTCTTGGGAGCTATTTTCTTAATACCTCGAAAGGTCATATTAAAATTATTTTTGCCATTACTATCATTTGGTATATTTTGATGGATAGAAATGATGCTAAACATAGGGGCATCCCTATGAATCATAAATGTATCATTGCTAGATCTAAGGATAAAATCATCTCTTTGTTTAAAGCCAATCTTATAAAAGGGTCTAACTTTTGAGGTTTTAAATTTGCTGTTAGCAAATTTGGTATTTCATTGCCTCATTCTTCTAATCCTCTTAACTCTAAAATTATTGTCTTAAACCTAAAGATGATTTCATTAAAGTGAATACGGATGGTTCTATTTAAAAAGATAAATGTGGCTATGGTGGTATTTTAAGAGATTGTCAAGGTAAGGTAATATGTGCCTTTGCTGCTCCTATATCTCCATGCACTATTATTTATGCTGAGCTTATGGCTGTTTTCCATGCTCTTTATATTTGCTTAAGAAAAGGTTTTCAAAAATCTGGCTTGAAGTGGATGCTTTTCTTTTATCAGACCTTCTAACTCCTACTAAAATGGGTAATGCTGGAATGTTTTATCTTATTAAAAGCACTAAGAACCTCTCGTCTAAAATAGTTTTTATATTTTCTCATACTTTAGAGAAGGGAATTCTTGTGCTAATTTTTTTGCTAATTTAGGTGCTAGCTTGGATACTATCATTATTTTCTCTAATCATAATCTTCCTTTTCTGCTTAGAGGATTGGTTAATCTTGATAAAATTGGGCTTCCTTGTATTAGGTTGCATTAAGTTTTTATTTGTTTTGTTTTTTTTTCTAATTTTTTTATCCTTTGCTATTTTTGTGGTTGGGATGGCTGTGATGAGTTTGCTCCATCTTACCTATTCTTGCAACCCTCTATAGGATGTGGAGTGTTGGTACTATTCATCCTTCGGAGTTGGAGGCATTTACTGGTTTCTTGATATGTTAGACTTACCATGTTGATTCTAGTTTTCTTAAACCTATACCTAAACCTTCTCCTTTGCCTTGTGTCTTTTTCTTTTTGGTTTTCTCTAAGCTGGAACCAATTTTGTTGTGTCTTGTTCCTGTGGTTGCTGCTACTTCTTTGTGGGCTTGGGGTTTTTTCTACCTTCTTGATTATTTGGTGGCCATGGTGGTTGGTTGGGTTGTTGGCTTTTGTTGGTTTTCTACTTCCATGTTGGTTGTATTTTTTCTTGGTGGCCATTGTGTTCCTATTTATATTTGGTTTTGGTCTATTTTTCTCTTTGGTCTTTTGGGGTTCATTTCTGCTAGTGGTGTTTGTCTTTTGTTGAGTGGGCTGTTGTGCTGACTTGCTGGTTCTATTCCCCTTTTAGGCCTTTGTACTCTTTTTTTTGTTTGCAATAAAATTTCTATTCTTTTATTTTTAAAAAAAGTCATTCGGGTGAGTCAATTAGGACTATTTTTAAAATGCATATTTTAAATTAACCATTAATACTCTCTATTTGATGAATAATGATTGAGGCTTTTATTTTTCTTTAATTCTCATCTATTCACTAATCCCATAGAATATTTATTTGTATTTTTTAGGTTTACATACAAGATTTATAATTTTCCAAAGTTCTACTTACTTAAAAATAATTAAAACCTATTAAAATGAATTACACAGTTAGTAGTTGAGTTAGCCATGATTTACATACTGGTGCCGCAAGATTGGCTACTTAAACCATCCCACATGGAAGCTGATGGAGCAGTGGTGGATGCATTTTCATCTCGATCCATTCAATCGAAGATTGAATAGCTCTGATTAATCTCATGATTATAAAGAATTAAATTAGAATATCAAACATTATCTAATCACATAGAACAGATAGCCAATGATTCATCTTCAAGCTTCGGCAAGAGATCGAGACTATTTACCTTTTTACATTTGATCCAAGCCAACCAAGGCTTGATTTGAGGGGAAAATTTTCCAAATTAATCAAGGGGATGGGGGATAAATATTAATCACCAAAATACTTCACAAAAGACCAACACCTAAGGGCCATTCTATGGTTTGAAGGTTATACCTCACTAGAGTCAATATCTGATGGAACAAACAACTGAGGTAGCTCCATCTTCAAGAGACGAAGCCTTGTTATTGAAGTCTCTTCTTGCCTCCTCTCTAAATGTCTTATGGACCGCTGCTCTGCTAGACCATGTTGAAGTTTGATGTAGCTCTATACTCTGGCGCTTAAATTGGATGATTCTCAATTCATTTTTGATTGTTATGATATGAGGAAGGTATAAGGTGAGTTAATTTAATAATTGTTATAAGTTTTGTGTGGGGTGGTCTTTGAGACATTCAGTTTGAGGAAAACATGATATCATCGTAGATGGGATGTAGGAAACCATTGGGGTTCTTAGGAACTCTCTATGGGTTGCAAGTGAAGTTTATGTGTGAAACGAGTGCTTGAATTAGGGTATAGGGCTCTCCCTATATGAATCGCCATTTCTGGTGGGTCCAAGCATGGGCAGCCAATCAAGTAGTGAGGTGAGCTAAAAAAAGGCTTAGACTAATGAGGTGGAGCTCCTCTTCTAACTGTGAGGATTTGAGGTAGGTTGGTGAGAGGGAAAAACCATGGTTGGTGAACTAAGAGCTGTCTATAGAGAAGGGGACTTCACTTTGGTCAATGGCTAGGCAATCCAACCTTAAGTTAGGAGGGTTCAACTGTGGTGAGCTCAAAGCATGCTAGGCTACCTTGGCCAAAGGAAATGGTTGGACTTAGCTATTCCGAGATTTTATCTTATGTAGAAGGCTTGGTTCACTTGGGTTGGGCTAAACTAAATTCACCTTGGTTGGGTCCACATAGGCAGGTGTGGAGGGGATCGAAGGATGTGATAACAAGTTTAGTTAAGTTTAGCTCAATTTGGCTTATGTAAGTCAATTTGGGTCAAGTTAACCAATTAATGAAATTGAGCCCAAAAAGCTTTTGGCTAATGTTCAAATGTCAATTTGAAACATGTAGAAGTGATTGATTAGTTAAATTTGAGTTGTGTTATACATTGGCATGGTATGGTTCATTTAGGTTCATTTGTGCTATGATTGTTAATTGGCCAATTGGCCAAATTAACTTCAAATGAATGTTGGGTCATGATTAATAATTAATTTGAAATCTATTAAAAGGGTTGTTTTGGCTCAATTTTACTTGAATTGAATTTGGGTTTAATTTGACTTATGTAGGTCAAATTTGGCTAAGTTAGGTTAATTTATCAAAATGCATAAACTAGGTTTAATTAATCATTGAGTTAGGTTCAATAATCAATTAGACATGTTTTAGAAAACTTGGTTTCGCTCAATTTGAATTTGGATTTGGATTTGGCTCAATATGGTTCAATTAAGCCTATTTAAGCTAAGTGAACAATTTAAGCAAATTGGGTTGCAATTTGGGAAAGGGGATGTTCACTTATGTTTTCAGAGTGATTGTGGAGCTTTAGGTTGGTTCAATTTGATTTGGATTGGATTGAATTTGATTTTGTCCCTATGGAGTTTAATTAGATTAACTTGGGCTAAGTGAGCCAATTGACCAAATTGAGTCTGAATTACCCTTCAATCAAGTTCAAATGATATTTCAAATGGTTTTGGTGAGTTCAATTTCAAATGATTTAGGTTAATCTTGGTTTTAGTCCCTTTAGGCCCAAATAGGTCAACTTGGGTCAATTGAGCTAATTGGTTAATTTGAACCTCAATTGAGTGTGATTTGGGTATAATTGATGTTTTGGATTTCATGTAGTGATTGGTTGAAGTTAATTTGGATTTCATTATGTTTTGGGTTAAGCTAGCCAAAAGGGGTCCTATGGGTAAATTTGAGTTAAGTGGGCCAATTAATCCATCTGACTAATTATGCTTAAACTATGTTTGATTAGATTGGTTTGAAATTAATTTGGTTTGGTGTATAAGAGTTTTGGTTAGTTCAGGCTTGGTGGGGTCAACTAGTCTAATAAGGGTCTAACCTTAAGGTTGAGTATTTGAGTCATGGTTTTGGGTTTAGGTATCCTCTTAATCACTAGAATGGTCTTAGACTCTGAGTGAGTGAATTCCTAGTGTTAAGATGAGAATCTCAAGACTAAACAGGATATGTGTCAACCTTAGTAAATGTGAGGTCAATAAGAACCTCTGGTGTAAGCTCTGCAAGAAGATATTAATGTATTCACTTTGATTACTGTCAAGATGCATGGCATCAATATTAACGTTGTTTATCAGAGGCTTAATATCAAAAAGGTGCTCGATCAATCAAGCAAAAATAAGAGTAAAATTGTAGTCTTGCTCACCGAGCTAATTAAAGAAGAAGTTACTAAGCTACTTGAGGTCAACTTCATCAAATAAGAACAATATTTAGTGTTGATATCAAACATAGTAATGGTGAAAACTTCCAATGGAAAATGGAGTATATGTGTCGATTTCACTAACTTAAACTTGGCATGCTTAAAAAATAGTTATCCACATCCAAAAATATATGCACTCATTGACTCAACTATAGGTTACTCTATGAAGACTTTCTTAGATGCTTTCTCAAGATATCATCAAATCTAGATGCCTCCTATTGACTCAAAAAAATGGCATTTATCACTAGAGAAAGAATTTATTGTTATAGGGTAATGCCTTTAGAACTAAAGATTATAAGTGTGATCTATCAGAGAGTGGTGGATTGAGTGTTCAAGGAACAAAAAAGCAAAAATTGTGGAGGTCTATGTGCATAACTTACTAGTTAAAAATAAGTCACATGAGCAACACATTCAAGACCTAAAGGCGACATTTTCCACTTTAAAGAAATACAATATTCATGTCAATCCTCTATAGTGCACATTCGGTGTAGGGTCAAAAAAATTCTAAAGATTCTTGATCACTCATAGAGGCATTAAGGTCAATCTAGATAAAGTAAAAGCCATACTCAAAATGTCATCACTTAGGTTGACTGAAGAAGTGCAACAACTCAATGAGCAAGTTGCAAGGTCAAATAGTTTTAAGGTTGAAGAACATTACTCACCATTCTTCAAGATTCTTAGAGAAGCCAAGGTTTGAAAGGACACCAAAGGGTGAAAAACCTTTCTATGACCTCAAAAACCTACTTGCCTCACGTCCATTTTTCCAAAGCCCAAAGGAGGGTGAGACGTTGTTATTATACTTTAGAGTGGGAGAAGACTTCGTTAGCTCAATACAAATTAGAGAAGAGGGTGAAAAATAATGGTCAGTCTATTATATAAGCAAGTCATTAAGAACTACTAAGTTACACTATCTAATCGTTAAAAAAACTCACACTCACACTCATTATTTCAGTGTAATGACTTTGATCATACTTTCAAGCTCACTCAGTCCAAGTCATCACTAATAACTTGCTTAAATTAGTACATGCTAAGCTAGATCACTCAAGGAGATTGCTGAAGTGCTCTAATGAACAAAGAAAATTTAATATATCATGCTCGCCTAATATAAAAATCAAAACACAAACACTCACTCATTTTTTAATGGATTTCAGTGATTTACACAATGTCCCAATTAACTCAGTAAATAAAGTTTAACTTCAAAGTAACAAATAATCAATCTAAATATGAAGCTTTACTTGCTAGACTAAGATTCACTCAAGGACATTATGCTTGGCCTATCATAGCCAACTCAGGCTCATAGTTTATGGTTAATCAAATCAATGGGGATTACAAAGTCAGATCAATCATTACAAAGATATTTAATCAAAGTGAAAGCTAAGATATGTAAGCTAGAATACATCAAAATTGAATCAGTCCCCAAAAATCATAACCAACTCGTTGATCTACTATCAAGATCGAGCAAACTTAGGGACACTCGAACTCACCCAACCAAGTATATATGAAGATGTGTCCATGTAAGTAGATTATGATGACTTGACCAGTTAGATCGATCCCATAAAAAATATTTGCAAACTAAAGAGCTAGAAAAAGGAATTAAAGATTCAAGAAGATTTAAAACAAGGTTATCAACAACCTCAATGAATATGAGGTATGTTAGGGAAAATAAATAAGGCAGGGTACTCGACAAAGTACATTCTAGTGAATGCAGGAGTCACTTTGGAGGAAGAATACTCACCCATATAATCTTGTAATATGAATGTTTCTAGCCTCTATTGAAGAAAGATGCTAAGGAATTCACCAAGAGATGTGAGCAGTGCCAATATTTTACTCCATTACAATGATAGTTGTTACAGCCTCTATAGCCTATCACAAGTCCTTGATCGTTCACCATTTGGGCAATGGATTTGATAGGCCCTTTGCTGATCTCCAACATACCGTGAAAATTCATACTTATTATGATTGACTACTTCAACAAGTAGATTAAGGCCTAGCCACTCACCAAGATAACCACTGAGGCAAATCAAAATTTTATTTGCATCGACATTATTTTCATGTATGGACTATCAATGGAATTTATTATTAATAATGGCCCATAATTCATTGATAAGGGATAAAGAGAATTTTATGAGTCCTAGGGAATTCAACTCATGTATGCTTCAGTGCACCAGCCCCAAAGTAATGGCAAAGTGGAAGTGAAAAATAAGAAAAATCTCAATTTATTAAAGAAAAAAGTGGAAGGGGCAAAAATTAAGTGGGTAAATGGCTTACACATGATACTATGGGCATTTAGGATGACTCCAACATCAACATCTAAGAAAACACAATTTTCCTATTATATGGAACATAAGTTGTATTAACAGTCGAGCATAAACTTTATAGTCAAAGAGTCAGGGCCACTATCAAGTCAAGTTATGAAATTGATGAGTGGGAAAGATCAAATGTTGAGGCCATGGAAATCATACTCAACTTACTTAGGTAAGAAGAAACAACAAGGTGAATGGTGAAATACTACAATCACCACATCAAAGAGAAATACTTAAAAGTTGGTGACTTAGTATTATAAAAAGTGGATGTAACAGCTCTATAGAATACCATGAGCAAACTTGCCACACTTAAGAAGGACCTTACATTATCAAGACACAAGGTGGCTAAGGAGCTTATCAATTGCCAACATACTTGGGAAAGTAAATGCTTCATACTTAAAATGAAAGAGGCTTAAAAAAATTTCCATAAGATAAGCTCTATGTACTTACTATTCAAAAATCAATATTATTTACTCATTTGTCCAATGAATGATTGTAAAATAGAAATTAAGAAATATATTATTATCTTGCTTAAAGGCTTGATGAGTCGCAAGAACATAGGGCACTTAGCAAGTAAAATTAATTTAAGTTAACACTTGAGGAGCTATGTGTCAACTCAAGTCACTCAGTGAGCCATCTTGGGCCCAAGTAATAAGATCCAATTGGTGATCCACATGTGGCCCAAATAGAGAACCCAAAAGCTTGGTGTGCTATTCATGGCTCAAGTATACTAAAGTCAAATTGACAGTCCAAATTAAATTAAATTGTTGACACTCTCTTGTTGTAAATGCTTCATAAAAATAAGAGGATATTTACAAAAATCAGCACTTCATGTATTTGGCAACTCAAATGTATGACCGACACTCCAGATGATCGCCAACTATAAAAACTAAGACCAACACTTCATGGTTGATGTCTGTAAACTTAAACCAATGCTTTATGGTTGATAACTGAGACAAACACTCTGTGGTTGGTGACTAAGACCAACACTCCATAGTTAATGACTATAAACTAAGACCAATACTCTGTAGTTGAAAACTATGACCAACACTCTGTGGTTGAAAGCAAAGATAAACACTTAGTGGTTAGCGATGAAAAACTAAGACCAACAGTACATGTTTGGTAACTAAGACTAATAGTCCATAGTTGGTGACTAAGACTAACACTCTATGGTTGGCAGCTACAAACTAAGACTAACATTTTGAGATTGATGACTATAAACTAAAACCAACACATCATGGTTAGCAACTAAGACCAACACTCCGTGATTGGTGATTACAAACTAAGAACAACACTTCATGGTTGGAAACTAAGACAAACAATTTATGCTTGGCAACTAAGACCAACACTTCCTAATTGGTGACTAAAACTAACACTGTGTGATTAGCGACATAATATTCCCGCACTAACTTGTGAATTGATTACTCAAAGTAATTATTCAATTGACTTAGTGAGTATATTCATTCAACAAGCAAATCATTTTGATGTGCACATTATAACGCATTTATGACCACTTAATGAATATTTTCTAATCAATACAAATACTCAATGAGTATACTCATTCAACACAAATGTCCAAATCGAGTAAATATATTCATGAATAAAGGAGACTATGAAGAAATTATTTCATTAAAGAAAACAATTTTAAGTATAATGGTGAGTAGCAAGTGTACAAAAATTTAATCACTATTTTAACTAGTAGGTATGAAAAAAAAAAAAGAAAAAGACAAAAATTATAAGTGAAAAGAAAAAAGGAAGAAAAACAAGCTAGTGCTCTTTTCCTTATCAGTCGCCTCGGAGTCTAATTATGACAAGGTGAACACATTATCAAAGTCTAATAATTTGGCTTCCAATTAGCTATATTTCATCAATTTGATGATAACTATGGGGAAATTTTTTGACACCACATAGAGTTTAGAAATTTCTTATTTAGGTAATCAAATACATCATTAAGAAATAATCATATTATCCCAGAAGATAGACATGTTATCCTATAATGGATACTTAAAAAAGGACTCCTAAGGTTAATGGGTATTATTAATATTCTAGAGATTCTTTCCTTGAACTACATGAAAAAGCATAACAACATTTATTTTATACTGGGATCATAGTTCCTTATAAGGGCAAGCCCTTATAGTTAATTACATCTTAGGAATAAAGATCTCTTCCTAAGAACACTCTCGATTGAAGAAATAGGCAATTATTTCTATAGATTTCTAAGCTGGTTCCAAAGAAAAATCATAATTTAAAATTTTAAAAGGGAACACTACAAAATGGAAGGAGTTCTTCTGGATGCCAAGCAAGATAAAGTAAGAAATGTCTATAGATACTTGAATACTTAGTAGACATTTCAACTATCCTACTATTAGGCTTTAAATTTAAATTTTTGAATTCAATTTTGAGTTGAAATTTTATTAGAGATCTAGTGCTTATATTCTAGTAGCATAAGACTATAGAAATGCATAAGGTTGAAGACTCACTCTAGTAGGATGCTTCATATCCTAAGTCTATAATTGTTTCTGACACAAGTTAATGCCTTGACCAAGTTTCACTTTTGGGAATTATTAATTCTTTCTCTCACTTGAGAAAGGAAACCTAACCCTGACTCTTCTAGACTTATAACCCACCTCGAAGGGTTGCCAATTCGCACCACCTAAGCAAATTTTAAATCCATGATGTTAACTCTCATGAATGCAAGATGGCTAGGTTGTTGTATTGTTAGAAAGAAACCTAAGAACCTAAACTCACTCCCTAATCCCTAAGATCATGTTGGTATGATATGTACCTACCTAATGTAACAAATTTTAGCTTTTATATCTTATCTTACAATCCATTTAAGGCTTTAGGGTATGCAATTTATGACTATAATGAAATGAAATTAGAAGTGGTTATGGGCCAAATCAAGATGAGAAGGCAAACTTCCCCAGGAAGGTGGTCATCCTCAAAGGTCGGATGTCACTTATGTGCAATGGGTGAAGTGTCCAATTAAAGAATTTAGAATAATATGCTAGCATGATTCACAAAATCTAGTTGTTTCTAGTTGATCTTAAGTTATTCATAGGGCTTTTATTTATGTGAAAAGTTCCAGATTTCTTTATTTTTGTTTAAGTTATTTAAATTTAGGTTGGGTAAAAATTTATATCTCCTAGGAGCCTAATGTCCAAGTATTCATCATAGAAAACATAGTACATAAAGAAACCTAGAAAAGAAGGTTGATTCTATTATGTACCTAAAATAAATCAATCCAAATTTAAATTAAAAGAACAAGCTAATGCAGCGGGGAACTATTGTACACCCCAAAAGGAAGAGCAAAATGGGCAGCAGAGCTTTGCCCTTATACTTCCCGGCTTAGAACTACAAGTCTAGGTCTATGGGTCTTCCTCAAGAATCGTCTCTTTCTTCAATGATCTCCATTGGACTTCATAGGAGACCACTAGAATGGTACAATCAACTTATGCTAATTCTAGACTCCATAGATTCTAACATAATTCTAAGCTCAAATTACACATAAAATTTAGAGAAAAATTCTTAAGCCGTGTAAAACAAACGTTAAGAAATATAAATAGCATGCCAACATTTGCAAATATACGAGCTTAGCATTAATTGCTTGCCAAGCCCATCTATCCTACAGGAATATGCTTAGAAACTTAAGCATACCTAAAAGAAAAAAAAACATGTATATATAATTTATTATTGTGGTCCCTTTCAACATAGGCCCCTATAGAATATAGTATTAGTTCTAAAAAGAATGCCCTATCCTCTAGTCTAATGAGCAAACAATCCTAGCCATCCAGTCTAAAATATTACACTGTAAATTAATAAAATATCACATCACAGATCAACCTAACCTAAATCTAAGGTTGGTGACCTAATATTCTAGTGTGTGAAGGAAATGGGCTTGTGTGGTAAGACTGTACTAGGTATAATTAAGTTCAACTTTCAATTTTAAATTTTAATATATAATTTAGTTTAATTTTGAGACTTGATACTTTTCATAATTTTGCTTCATAGGTATGTGTTATTGTTATACTAGAAATTCAATGTATCAAAACCTCCTTCGAACCAATAACCCTATGACCTCGGGTGTCTAGACTATATACCATATATTGCTAATTATAAAAAAAAATGTGTTTTTATTCTTTTGATTCCTTTTCATTATAAAATTGATTTAATTCACCATGGGTGGTTCTAATTTAAATAATTTAACAATTTACAATTTTATTTTATTTTCATATTTATTTTATATTAAAATGAAATTTAAGTTGTCAAGGATGAAGAATATAATAAGTTCCATTTTGGATGAAACACATTCTATTCAACAACCTAAATCCAAGTAAAATGAAGTCTTTACCCTAAAGTAAAGATTCATTCTAAGGGTCAAACTAATATCCTAAGTATCTTGATTAACCTCTTCTTGAATTCTTTTAATTTGGATATAGTTTGATTAAAGTTCTAATTTTTATTTGAATTTGTATTAAGATTCATTCTTCTTTTTATTTGATTAATGTTGATTAATGTTTAGATGATTTGATTTATTCATTATTTTAGTTTTCATTTTGTTTTGTTTAAATGCTTATTTATTGTCATGTGTTTTAATTATTTAATTTACTTGATTTAAACTAATTTCATTCATTCATTTCATTAATGTTATGTTAATGGATTTGGATAAATTAAGTTAATCAATTTTGTAATTTCATTCTTTCATTTTATTGATGTTATGTTTGTTAATATTTATGTTTTATAGCTTAATCTTCATATTCAATCCTCCTTTCAAATGATTTGATTCAAGTGATTACGTTTATTTGACTTAATTATTTCATTAAGGTTTATGTTTATCAATGTTTATGTTCATTTAATTTTCATTAATTTAATTAATATTTTAAATTCAATCTTAAATTTAATGTTATCATTTTATTATATTTTAATTTTATAATTAATTTGTTTCATTTGTATAGTGTTTAATTGACTATTTATTTTGATTTTCTTTTTTATTTTCATTTATTTACTTCATTAACATTCCTAGGCTTGCTAATGAGTTTAGATTAATGTAATTTTTTTCAAATTATAAATTCTTTTATTTATTTTATTGACATTCATGGGTTATGAACTTAAATACAATGGTTCAATTATCTTTAATTAGCTTAAAGGTAATGCTAGTTTAATTATTTTAGGAAGGTTCTTTTTAACATTTAATTTAATGGGATCTTTATTCCTAGTCATGATCTAAGAAGTTTAAAGACTTAGTTACTTGGATATCAAACCTGTCCTAGGCCATTCTTATCTTTTTATGTCATTTTAGAAGTAATTGATTTGACTTATCATTTTAAGTTAAGGTTCCTTAATATTTCTTAATTCAATTAATTACTTGGATATCATTTTAGGTTTATTTACATTTGCAACTACATTACTCCTTAACATAAATGGGTTTAATGGATTCATATGTTAAGAGATTTTAAAATCCAAAGGTTAATGAATCTTACATTTTAGTTTATTAGTGGATTTATCATGATTTGATCAATTATTAACTTTGAAGTTTAATTGAATTTTGTATTCCTGATTATTTTTTAAACCCAAAGTTTATAATTAATTAAGTTTCTTAACTTCAGGATGTTAGACAACTTTCCCTAAGTATTCTAATGTTGATAAACTTATTTCAATTTGATATTATAAATTTTATAATTTTTTTAAAAAATTTTATTTATTGTTGTATTTAAATTGACATAAAGACTTGGAAATTCTACAACTTCCAATCTAGAGGTCAATTGACCTTGAAATTTTTATGGCAAATGGGGTTCATTGCCAATTTGAGTTTCGTAAAGTTTCATTTTGATCTGATGTGTATTTTAAGATTAATGAAGATTTGAATTATTTCACTAAAACCTAAATTAAGCCTAAATTAAGTAAAATTAATTAGGGGTTTTATTTTTCTTTCATTCTTCTATGGAAGATGCATCCAGAGAGGGTTCATTTAATGTTTTGGGGTTTTTAGTTGATTTACTATGATTTTCTTAAGTTCATGTTGATTAATTGAATTATTTAATTCAGTTATTACTAAATTAGGTGATTTAATGGATTATTGGATTTCAAAGGGTTTCACTAGGTTATTTAGATTCATTATACTTTATTATGATGATTTAAGGTGATCTTATAATTTTTTATGATTTCATTAATTTTATTTTAATTTATTTCAATAAAACTAGGGTTTAAAGTTTGAAATTCAATTTCTTTCAATTCACTTTGAAATAAATCATGAAATTTTATTCTCAAGTGTATATAAACCCTAATTGCATTTCCCCAAAGTGTATATAAATCCTATCTTGATTAACCTCTCTTGGTTTTCCATGTGATGCCACAAACTTCATCGAAGCTTCTGTCTTG
The DNA here is from genome assembly GCA_021442155.1 of Cymbidium sinense. Lineage (NCBI taxonomy): Eukaryota > Viridiplantae > Streptophyta > Magnoliopsida > Asparagales > Orchidaceae > Cymbidium > Cymbidium sinense. Next base: position 144,609,627 of record CM038218.1, on the reverse strand, counting down.
CCATGGTCGGCCAAGGTGATTGCCACCCTTGGAGGCAAGCTCCAATGGTGGTTGGCTGCTTCACACATGTCCAAGGGTGTTAAGGTGGAAGAGCAAAGAGAAGGAGTGGACTGGGGAAGAAAATTTGTCTCCATGTATCCCTCTCTTTCCATGGCATATTTCTTCCCTTGGGTTGACTTGGACTTCATTAATTTAATTAATCTTGGCAGCCATTTATCATAAACACATCTTAGGATAGGTTTGGATGTATTTCAAGGTGTTTGGTTTAAGCTTGGGTTCAAATCTTTTGAAAGTATTCCATTTAGAAAATTTTTTATATGGCTTGATCTAGCTAGCTCCATTTGAGGATTAACACTAGATTGGTACTTCAATTACATCAATTTAAGGGTTTTATGGAATTTGTTGATAAATTGCTTATTCCATATTTAACCCATTATAGCTTAAGTGAGTTTGGTTGAATTAAATTGAGTCAAATTTACTTGCTTAGCTCAATTACAATGTATTTTTCTTTCAATTATGTTAATCCATGCATTTAGAATGGATTGAATTAATTAATTTCACTTATTTAGAGTTTTAAAACTCATTTTGGCATAACTTGGTCATAATGGGTTAAGATTGGGTTATTAGGTTAAATGATCATATTAACTAATTTAACTCTAATAATTGGTTGATTTAAGTTTAATAATCCTTTTCAAATGATTTTTAACAATCAATTTGAGTGATTTCAATTTGATTTTGATTTTGAATTCTGGAAGGCTCATTTAAGCCCATTTAGATCAAATGATCTAATTAGCCTAATTAAGTCATTAATGGATTTATATTTCCTTAAATTCGTGTTTAAACAAATTTATTTTACCATTTGGACCATTTGAAATGATTTTGTTTGCTCAAAGTTTGGTGGGTTGACCTTTGACTTGGTGGGGCCCACATAAGTCAAACCTATGTCAAAAAGGGTTGACCAATTTGACTTTGATTTGGATTTTACTTCATGGTTTCATTTGATTTTGATTTAGTTTTGTTTTGATTTAGTTTGAATTTCCTTAAGTTAAGTGACTTTAGGGTTAAATAGGATAATTAGGATAATTATACTATTCACCTTGATTTAAGTTCAAATATATTTAGATTTCAATTATTTTGGATTTAGATTTAATTTATTCTAGGTCTATCAATCCTATTGGGTTAGGTTAGACCTAAAAGGTGCACAAGGTCACTAAGTGTCAATTAGGTTCTAATAGGATTAGGTACCTACCACTAAAATGATGTTAACCTCATGCAAAATGAGGTTAACAATAATAAACTAACAACCCTCTATGAACTTATCTTGTAATATACTCTCAAAATAAAGTGTAAAAAAATTAGCCTTTTCTTTTAAACTCTTTAGTAAGATGAGAAACTTTCACCTCCATCTCTTTAATCATCTTGAAAAGAAGAGTCAACTCTAGGACTACTCGCTCCTTCTCTCTTCATGTCACTTTATTTCTTCCTATGACACAGTTAACTTTGACTTGGCATTCTGATTTAGCAGTTGAAAGACCCTTCATAATGAACATACTTCAAAGTAAGTTTCCAAGTTGATTGTCATGCCATTGCTTGAGTGGTCATTATGGCATAGGGAAACCACTGCTTGGAAATGTTCTCAAAAAGCATGTCCAACTGTTAGAAAGGATCTTTTGCCACAATCTAAAAAGCCTCACTCATCAGTTCATCTAGATCAAAGTATAATTCTCTTTTACATTAAGAAAGCTAGGATATTTTGTTGGATCAATTCCCTTTACACTCTTCTTTCTAGAGAAGTGTGGGGGCTAGCACTCGTTGATCTCTTTCTAGACATTATAGGAGTTGAACTAGGCCCAGCTTCATCGACCAATTTCTCAGGAGTGGCACCTCAGCAACTACAAGCTTATAGCCACCATCCTCGCCCTCTAACTCATCAAGAAAGTTGATGACCTTAGGATTAGAGGGGAAAGGTGCGGATATGTCCAGCCTACAAGAAAGTGAGAATTAATAATCCATATATGTGAGTCAAAAGTAATTAACCAATATCAGCAGTAGCGAGAACTTACCATTATTTTCATGAGCATTTTTAGGGTGTGCCCCGGGGCAAGGTGGGAATCTTCCCACTCTTGTTTTACAAGAAAGGCATTTCGCCCATTGGGCGAATGCCCTAAGCCTTGGGATTTCACCCCGAGCATGACTTTTGCACCCTAATAGTTGGGCTATTCCTTCGTTAACCCTTGGGTAGTGATGTAAGTTTTAAATTCCCTATTAAAATCTAAATTACCCAATTAGCCAACCAAACCATGCATCTCTCTCATGTAAGTCCCTTCTTCCCTCTCAGTTTTTCTTTTTTGTTCCCTCACTCTCATCATTGCTAGCAGACTCTATCACTGATGCTAGTAGATGCCATCGCCACCATTTCTAGTAGCCCACCAAAGATTAGTTCCTTTCCTTCTTCCCTCTTAGCTCTACTTACTCATTCCTTCATGCAACCATTTAATAGTAGGTTTTGAATTTACATTTCTTTGCAATTCTAAGTTGGGCTTTACATGTTAAACCTGGATTAAAAATAAAAAAAAGGTGTATGACCTTTATTGAAAGAGATCCATGAGGCTTGTTTTAGTTTGCCTTGAATTTGATTATGCCTTTGTTTGGGTATTAGAAACTTGATTAAAAAAGACATATATAAATAACCAAATTCAAAGATTGCAGCTTTAGAGTTACACCACTAATTACTAGATTTTGATTTCATTTCCTTAAGTTTATATTAACAATAATAATGGAATCATTTTTGACAATTTGAGTTATGTGATATTAACAACAATAATGGCTTAGAAATTAAAATTAATTGATAATCAAATTAATTTTGTTAGTAATAAAATTTTAAGATGATTATGTGATAAATCTATGAAGAATCAAATGAGAAATGATTATGTTAAAGTGCTTGTAATTGTAACAAATAATTAATTACTATTCATGAAGACTCTGTACTTGAATGCTTTATTAATTTGACATTTTTTATATTATCTTCTTAAAAATGTTTTTGATGCTAGATATAATTTTCTAATTCACCATATGTTAAAAAATAATAATTTATCTCTTCTTTCATTATAAACTAAGATTCATATTTTTTTCAACTTTGATGTGCAGTGTTAGTGAGATACAAGTCAACAGGCTACAATTAAGTGATTAGTTTAACATTTGAAATGGAATGATTAGATAGTGCCACTAGTAGTTCTAGTATTAAGAAGGACTTTGTTTGGCAATATATAATAGGCACTCCTAATAAATAAATATTTTATATGTAGGTTTTATAATCAAGTTTGTAGTGGAACAATTAACAGGATGAAGCAACATCTTGCTAACACTAGAAAGGGTATTAAACCTTATCCTAAAGCCCTTAATGAAGTTCAAGAAAAATGCAAGAAAGCATTAGAAGATGTTGCAAAAATAAAAGCATAACATGAAAGTGCTAAATGATATTAGAAGTAGTGCAACAAATGCAAGTGCTAGTGATAGTGGAAATTTGAGTTTTATTTCATCAATGGAATCGATACTATAAGCCAATGTTTGAAGTAGTTGCTAATTTGGGACTTAATTTTGAGCCACCATCAATGCATGAATTGTGAAATTAGATACTTAAAGATGAGGTAGCATCCATCAATAATATGTTAGAGGAGCAAAAGAAGGCATGGAGTAAATATAGATGTTCTATATTGTCAGATAGTAAGACAAATGGGAGAAATAGAATTTTAATTAATATTCTTGCTAATTGTCTAGTTGGTGCATTATTTCTAAAATTTTTGGATACATCTTATGCTATAAAAAGTTGTGAGTTGTTTACTTACTTGGATATGGTGATTGAGGAAATTGGGGAGGAAAATGTTATGCAAATTATAATAGAAAATGGCCCTAATTATTTAAATGTCGATATAAGATTGACGGAGAAAAGAAAGCATATTTATTGGACACCTTGTGCAACACATTGTATTGACCTCATGTTAAAAGATATTTGAAAGTTGATCACACACCAAAGCACATTTGTTAAAGTTAAGCAAATAATGAAGTTCATTTAATGACACACCTTGGTTCTTGACTTGATGAGATCTTTTACAAAGGGTCGAGAGCCCGTTCTTCCATCTACCACTCAATTTTCTAATGCATTTATGACTTTTCAAAGTATCTATAAACAAACACAACGACTTTAATCCATGTTATCATCAAATGCACCATCTATGACCATCATCCTAGTGAATTTTTTAGAAAGGGATAAACCCACTATTGGGATCCCCTACAATGACACAGCCATGGTAATATCCCTGATTGCCAAACTACTAAGTGAGATGTATTTTGATTGACACAGTGAGCTTAGTCAATATCATTTTTTAAATCTGTCTTCAAAAAATTAAGACTAATAAATTCCAAACTCACACTCCTAGGAGGACCATTATACAATTTCTCAGGATATCAGAGAGAAACTAAAAGGATGATTACTCTCTTCATTGCCTAAGGAGAGGGCAAGAAATAGTTCACAACCATGACTAATTTCATCATAGTAGAGTCCCCTACTACTTATAATGCTATCTTTGGTCAACTTTTAATCAACACTTTGAGAGTGGTGGTGTTGATGTATCATGTGGTCATCAACCAATCCTACGTATGCTACGTGAAAGCCATTGGTGGGTCAAGTAAAGAAGATGAAGTATTATAGCTAGATATTATGTGAATACAAATTGAATTCCTTGAAGAGATAGAGAAAATTTCAACCAAACAAGGAAATGGGAGAGTATTAAAGCTCAGCTCAGCTTTCTATCCCAAGAATAAAGAAACCTTCATTCAAACTCTTTTGAAAATTTTTGATGTATTAGCTTGGATGAGAGTGGAGATATCAAGAAAAGATATCAACACTTCTTACCATCACTTAAATGTTTGCAAGGACCCACAACCCATCAACAGAAGATGCGAAAAACTACTACTATACTCAGTGATCCTATTAAGGAGGATGTTGCCAAGCTGCTTGAGGATAACTTTATTAAATAGATTTAGTAACCATAGTAGGTTTCTAACGTGGTAATGGTGCAGAAGTTGGGAGGCAAATAGAGAATGTGTGTCAACTTCACTAATCTAAGCATGCCCAAATGACAGGTATCCCCTCCCACAAATAGATGCACTTGTAGACTTAGTGGCTAGCTACTCTATGATGAGTTTCTTAGATGCATTCTCGAGATACCATCAAATTAAAATGCACCTAGCAGATTCTAAGAAAATAACTTATATTATTGCTGAAAGATTATATTACCACCGAGTTATGCCCTTTGGACTAAAGAACAAAGGGGCAACCTACCAATAACTAGTGGATCGAGTATTCAATGAGCAAAAAGAAGAAATGTATAAGTTTATGTGGATGACTTACTAGTTAAAAGAAATTCACCAATACAACACATCCATGGACTTAAAGAGACATTCACTACATTAAAAAGGTACATATGTGCCATAACCCTCTAAAATGTATTTTTGGTGTAAGAGTAGGGATGTTTTTGAGATTTCTCATTACCCCTTAAGGCATAAGGCAATTTCAAATAAAGTGAACGCTATACATGCCCTCACCCAAAAACATGAAAGAGGTACAATGACTTAATGGGCAAGTAGTAGGATTGAATAGATTCATCTCAAAGGTAGGGGAGTGATGGTTGTCATTTTCCAAGGTTCTTAGGGGAGCAAAGAAATTCAAATGGACTTTAGAAAGCATTTAAAAGTCTTTAATGACTTAAAGACTCTACTCACATCATCTCCTTTATTGTAATGCCCAAATAAGGGAGAAATCTTGTTGTTATACTTAGAAGTTAGGAGAAAACTCAATTAGTTCAATTTTTATTATAGAAGAGGGTGGGAAACTATGGCTCATCTATTATGTCATTAAAAATATGCAAGGTGCCAAGCTAAACTGCCCACTAATAGAGAAACTCATGCTAATCACCTCAGCCAATTGTCTGCGACCTTACTTCCAGCTACACTCCAACAAGTTGTCATTGATAACATTCAAATCTGTGCTCGCTAAGCCTAATCATTTGGAAAGATTATTAAAATGGTATGTAAACTAAAGCAAGTTTGATATACCACGATCAAAGCTTAGGCATGCATGAATTTCCTTATTGATTTTAGTAGCCTACAAGATATCCTAGTCAACTTGAAACCATTGTGGCAACTGTAAGTTGATGGTTCTTCCAATGAGCTAATAATAGGCATATCTCTAAATAAATAAGCCCATGTAATATTCTTAATTGAGATTACTTTCCTTACAGATGAGTATTTTATTTTTAAAGATTTGAATGCAGCATGTAATTCCTTACAAATATTTATAAGTTCATAGTAATTAAGATTACTTACATATTAATCATCAGCATAATAAGAATCTCCTTTCTCCATTAAACAAAGGTTTGTGGCTTTTTCTATGTCTTCTTCTTTAGAGGGGTTTCAATAAACGTTAATCTAGAAAGAATGTTGAGACCTTTTCTTTCCCTTCTTTGTATGACTTTTTTTCTTCATGTTTATCTTTATGATTGATGCTTTTAAGTAAAAGACATTCTCATTTGATGTGATATAGTTTTTTACATTCATAAAAAATTAGTAAATAATCCTTAGTTTTATCTTGGTCTTTCCTTCAATCAATTCTCTTCTTTGCATCTTTTAGGAAACTTTTAAACTTCTTAGTTATAAAAGCAGCGTCAACATCATCAATACTACCATCCTCCTCATTGCAATTAGAAGTTTTGCTTTAAGAGCAATTGCCTTCTCATCTTTCCTATCACTAAGGTCAATACTTCTTTGCAAAATTTTTTGTTCAAAAGAAATAAAAGAACTATGTAGGTGATCAATACAATAAATGGATAAATCTTTAAAACCAAAATTTTGAAAATCAAAATAAATCTTTAGAAAACACACATGTAATATTCAGACTTTAAAGCAAAAAAAAATTTAAGTATTTAAAATTCAATTGTATTAATTCCTTATCTTCTATTGACCAAGAATGAAAAGGAGTTTCAACACATTTGTCAACTTCATGTGGTGGTTTGTATCTCATATCAATCATATTCCACATTTGAAAGTCAATTAACGGAATAAAAGTAGACATGTGAATGTTCCAAAATCTAAAAGGAATATCATCAAAAAGAGGTGGTCGTATAATAGAACGCCCTTCCTTGGTGTTTCTACTCCCTAGATGTGCCACTAATGGATCTACTTGCAATTGTTAAATTGTCAATCAAGCAATATGCTCTCTTGTAAAAGTTGGCACACCCAAGAGGGGGTGAATTAGTGTGCTTTTAAAAATTATCTTAAAATAAAGATGAAATAAAATCTTTAAAGTTTAGTGAGAGAAATACTTAATAGAATAAAACCAACAATTCTAACATATAGAAAATAGTAGTAGAAAAATAATATAATGAAAAGAAAAAGGGGGTACAAAGATTTATAGTGATTCAATTCAATTGACCTACATCCACTCTCAAGATCTCCTCTAAAAATTCACTAATTCTCCTTTGGAAAAATAAGCCAAGGTAGAGATGCCTCTCTCTTACCAGGTAATGGAGAAACCCTACACCCGCTTGTTGTGCTCACTTTTGAGTGAGGTTAACAATCATTTCCATAGACTTAAGATTCAATCTAGGCACTAAGGATCTCCTAGAACTAAGATATTTCTCATCATTAGGTGAACACTAACCCTAAGCCTAGAAGACTCATAGGGCTCAACCCTACAGTTAGATTCTGACCTAGATTAGGCAAGGCCTACCCATCCCAAACCCAAATTAACTCTTATAACCAAATCAATCCTCCAAACCAAACCAATTGATTACAAACCAAACCTAAACTAAGAACAATTGATTTAAAACATAACCTAACTCATTAGGGTTCATTTTGGCCAATTGGTTAAGTTGACCTAATATGGCCCATTTGGGCTTAAATAGGCTAAATCCAAAATTAATCAGATCCAATTGAAATTTAACTCACCCAAACTCATTTGAAACTTAATTGAACTTGATTGAAGCTTGATTGTGATCCAATTGAACCAAATTGAACCAATTTGGTCCTTGACCTAATTGAACATTATTGAGCCAAAATCCCAACCAGATTTAAGCCAAATTAAACCAATCCAAGTCTTATGATCATTCCAAACACTTGATTGAACATTACAATTGACTATAATCTACCTAATTTAACCAATTGATTCACCTAACCCAATTTGACCTAAAAATTCAAAATTGAGTTAAAACTTAATTCAATCCAAATTAAATCCAATCAAAGCCACCAATCACTTTCAAATTGATCATTGATCATGTCCCAACCCTTAATTGAACCCAATTGATGCAATCAACTGAATTAACCCACTTGCCCCAATTTGGCCTAAAAGACAAAATTGAGTCAAATCTTGATTCAACCTAAATTTGACTAAATAAATTCATCCAATTAATTCCAAAATTATTATTGATCATGACCAATCACCCAATTGCAACCAAATAAACATAATTGAGCCAATTTGACCCTTTGACTCAAGTTGACCCAATTTGGCCTTTTAACTCAAGTTGACCCAATTTGACCTATAGAGTTAAATTGAGCTAAAAGTTAGTCCAAACCAATTTGGGTTGAAGCAATACCTACAATCATTTCTAAATTTATTATGGAACATTTTTCAATCATCAATAGAAGCCAATTTGATCAACCCAACCCAATTAACCTATTTAGCTTAATTTTACCTACATGGTTGAATTGAACTAAAATTCATTTTAAACCAAATCAATTCCAATCAAAGCTTCCATTCACCTTTAAATGATCAATCAAGCATGAATCAACTCTCATCCAACCCAATTTAGCCAATTTGACCAAATTGGCCAACTTAGCCCATTTAAACTATATGAACCCATGTGAGCCAAATTCAAATCAAATACAAATTAAATCAAATAAATTACACCAAGAAGTTCCAAATCTTCATTTGAACCTATTACAATGGCCCTTTTGACCCAATTTGGTCAATTAGTCAACATAACCCAATTGAACCCAAATTGACCAATATAGGTTCAATTGAGCCAAATCCAACCAAACCAAGTTCAAACTCAACCAAACTTGGTATGACTCACCCTTAGGTCCCCCTTGACATGCTTAAATAGACCCAACCCATGGTAAACCTAGTTTAGCCTAAATTAAGTGAACCAAGCCATCCATATGGGATAAAAGTACAAATTAGAAGGTCCAACCCCTCCTTTTGCTTTAGGTAGCTAATTTACCATATCTTGAGCTCACTCATGCTGACTGGACCTAACCCAAAACTACTGGGCTCACCCATTGACCAAGGAGAGGTCACTTTCACCTTGCTAATCCTTGGTCCAACCCTATGGTTATCCTTCACCATTGGCCAAACTCCACTCCACTAAGGGATCTCCACCTCATCAATCCCAAACCATTTCGCCACCCCACTCAGCCGCCTGCTGCCATGGCTTAAAATCATTTTAGTTGGCTCACTTGGAAGTGGTATACACCACCTCTCCCATTTAAACTTCACACACACCATCATTATGAGCCAAAATCTAGTCCATAGAGCTCCTTGTGCACTTTGTCATCGATGAGACTAACCCCTCCCATAGCTTTACCTAAACTCTACCAAATCCAAATTAACCTCTATCACACCTTCCCCTAACTATAGCAAACTAAAACAAATCGAAAGCCATTCAATTCGAGCACCAAAGGCACTCCAAGACTCCATGAGTTTCAGTGGCACTTGGTTTGGTCCATGTGATTACTGGCAAGAAGGTTTATGACTTTCAACAAGGCTTCACCTCTTCAAGGCAAAGCTACCACAGTTGTTGGGCCACGGGTCTTGAGCTTTAGTGAGGTAAATTCCAGTAAACTATAGAAAACCACATGGATGTTGGTCTTTTTCGAAGTGATTTTACATTTGAGACAAATTAAGTCATAGGATACCCTCTATATGCATTCTCTAATCATTTTGAGAGTCGATTGCACAATCAAACAAGCTTCGATAAGCTCATCGAATAGTAAAAGATGAATGGTGTTCATCTCTCATCGAAGGTCAATGATGATTCATCTCCATCTATTTCATGTGATTATAACGAAATGATTAATGTTAAATTTTAAGACATAGAATAATCTCAATTTTTTGATCCATGATAAACCAATAGAGATAAAACAATGTCTGTCACTGTTGAATCAGCTGCAATGCGAGATATTTTAAATAATGAATTGCACAATGCCATATGGAAAGTGTTGTCGCATCAGCGCTAACGTGGCATCGACTATGTAGATCATTTAAATATGTATAAAAAATAATTTAAATAGCCAAAACTTAAAAAAACAAATCTTAAATAATTATAGAAAAATAAAAAAATATAAATAAAATCATTATGGAAAGTTAAGACATAGGAGAATCTAGAAAAAAAAAGTCTTAATTTTTATTAAGTGTATAATGACTAATTAGGTTTAAAAGTTTTTTAATTAATATTATTAAGTTATAATTACTTGGCTAATTGACTTGAAACTTTAGGTGATTAGTCCATGGGATGACCTCTATATTCCATAATTATTTCAAGTCAATAGATAAGGTGATTTGGGAAATTCAAATTTTCAAACCCAAAATAGCCATTTTGTCCATTTAATAAATAAATAAAATTACAAACTTTTTGAAAATAATTTTAAAAACTTAAATATGTCTTAGAACTATAATGGTGACCATAGAAATAAATTAAGACCTATGATCCTAATTATTTTCCAAAGTTTCCATTAAGGGAGCTTTTATTAATTAATTAAATCATTAATTATCCTAGAATTTTAAAAATTCATAGTAATTAGCATAGTTTTCAAAAAAATGTTGACCCCTCTTTGTGCTCAGCTAACAAAATGGTTTTCAATGAAATCAAAATCCTCAATTAGTTTGGGGTATTTCGAGTGTAATTGATAATTTTTGGTTTTTCTCATTTCTTCAATTAAACCCTAATTATAAGACCAATTGAATTTGATCTTTCAGAGCATGTTTATTTCATGTTTATGCATGTTCAATAATGCTTTCATAATTTTTGGACTTATATTTAGATACTAATTGAATCTTTGGACTCTTTTAGGCTTAATTGGCTAAAATAATTAATTAACATTAATTAATTCATAAAAATTGTCTAGATCATTTTTAAAACACTTAATGAATAGAATGAGGTCAAGAGTTAATTTTAAAATGGGCTGATCCAAACCCATTGGGTTGGGTGCACCACTCTCCCCTAGGTCCCGTTGAGGTTTTAGGAAAGCCTCAAGTGAATGTGTAGAGAGTATGACCAAATTACCCATGGGTTAAGCCAAAATTTTTTCTATGGCCTAGGGTTAAGATGGTCATTTTGCTATTTTTCTACTTTGGATATGTTGGGTATATGGTGAAACTAGGTTTGGCCAAGTTTCATTGGAATTGGATTTCATTTGATAGGGATTGGCTCATGTTGACCCATTTAGGTCAAAATGGGTCAACTTGGGTCAAGTTGACCAATAGGTCAAATGGGGTCAAACGAAGGGTTGGGTCAAATTCATATGACCATTTGAAATATTTTGGTGCCTTTGGTTTGGTTCAATTTGGTATATTTTTGGATTTGGCTCATATGACTTCATTTAGGTCAAATGGGTCAAATTGACCTATTTGACCCATTTGACCTATTTGAGGTCAAGGGTGGTAGGTTTAGGTTAGGTTAGTCATATAGAGTGGATTAGTATCTTTGTTTCCAATCAATTTAGGTTAAGTTCAATTTTGGCTCAACATGGCCCCTTTAGGTCATGTTGGGTCTAAGGTCAATTGGGCTAGGTTAGGTATAGTTGGCCACTTGAAGCTTTAATAAAGTTCTACAAGTGATTTGGAATGGACTTGACCCATTGGTTTCAATCAGTTTGGCTTAGATCAAGTTTTGACACATTTTGACCCTTTAGGTCAAAATGGGTCAACTTGGGTCAAGTGGGTCAATTAGGCTAGGTTAGGCTCAAATGTTGGCTTGTTCAAGTTCAAACATAAGCCATGAGTGAACTTAAATTAATGGTTTTAATCAATTTGGCCTATGGTGGAATTTGGCTATGTTATGTTTCATTTTGGGTTAAGTGTTGACTTGGTCAACCCTTAGGTTTGACTTGGTTTGACCCAATTTGATTGATTGATCATCCCATGATGATTGTTGATCATGATGAGAGGCAAATATGAGTTTGTTTCAAACTAATTTGGTTAGGATCAAAATTTGGCTCATAAGGGTACTTTAGGTCACTTTGGGTCAAGTGAGCCTAAGTGGGGTCAAATGGCTTGATCAAAGCTTGATTTGAAGTTGGTTGATCTTGTATATGGACTTATGATTGAAATAAAAATCCATTTATATGTGGTTTGAAGTTAAATGGGTTTTGATCCATTTGAAAATTTTATATTCAAAGGAAGAATATGAAATGGTTTTTTTTTTGGGTTTGATTTTTGAACTAGATTTTTATTGTTTTATTGAAGTTTGATTTATGTAAGAGCTCATGATTGTAGGGTGATTGAACCATGAGAGAAAATCAAGAGTCTGGCTTGATTTAAAAATGATTTGGCTAAGTTCAAGGTTTTGACTTGTAAGACTTAGATTGGATTTTGAGTTGATTTGAGTTTGATTTTTGAAATTAGTTTTGATTGCTTGAATTTATATTTCATTTATATATGTGAATATAAATGAGAATTTAAATAGATCATGAGAACATTTCAAGGGTTTGAAGTGGTTTAATCATGATTTAGGCTAAGTCCATTAAGAAGGATTTAAGGACTTAGGAAAATTTTGGAGTTTAGAGTTTGAATTTTTTAATTTGGTTTGATTGATTTATATTTATATTTCATTTATATATGAGAATATAAATGAATTATGAGAAAATCTCATGACTTTGAGATGGTTTGATCAAGATTTAGGCTAAGTTCATTAATGAAAATTAATGACTTAAGGATTGGGAATTTAATTCTTGCATTTGATTTGATTGATTTATATTTATATTTTATTTATATATGTGAAAATATAACTGAGAATATAAATTGAGTTTTAAGAAAATCCCATGAATTTGAATTGATTTGATCAAAGTTTGAAGCTAGGTCCAATAATGGAAAATTAAGGGACTTAAGGAGAATTTCAAGGATTTTAAATTTGGAATTTAATTTTTTTGGTTTGATTTGATTGATTTATATTTATATTTCATTTATATATGTGAATATAAATGAGAATATAAATTGACTTTGAGAAAATCCCAAGGATTTGAATTGATTTCATCAAGGTTTAGGCTAAGTCCATTAATGAAAAATTAAGGGACTTAGGAAATTTTCATGAATTGATTTGGAATTTTGAATTTAGTTCGATTGATTTAAATTTATACTTCATTTATATATATGAATATAAATGAGAATATAAATGAATTATGAGAAAATCTCAAAGATTTGATTTAGTTTAGATCATGATTTTGGTTAAGCCCTTAAAGGCAAGATTAAGGACTTAGGAAAAATTTGAACTAAGGAATTTTTGTTGGGTTTTGATCATGGGTTTCAATCATAGATTTCAATCATGGATTTCAATCATGAAATTCAATCATGGAGTTGATTTGAGTTTGGAGAAAATCAATTAAGATTGATTTAGAGTTTGACTTGAAAGAAGGAAAGTGATGAATGGTTTAAGCTAAGGGTAGGAAATTTCCTAACACCCTTAAGGCATGACTCATTCCTATGGCTAACCCTTCTAAGTCTTCTAGGGCTAGGTTGTGTGTCCACCTAATCACTAGATGTGTCTTAAGACTAAGGAACTCTTAAAGTCTAAGAGGAGTCTTATGTCTAAGATGGAGGGGTTGAGAGCTCATAAAAAATGAGGTCAATAAGATATTCAAATGATTAGCTAAAAAATTTAAATCTTTGTAAGAGCTTGCCAAACAAGTAATGAATAGTAAAATATTTAAGCATAAATTAAATTGAAATCCTTGTGTTAGCTTTTGGCCAAACAAGAAAATAATGGAATATAAAATTATTAAGCACACAACAAGCTGAAATAACCTTATATAACTCAAAGCCAAGAAGAGGTAAAGGTAATATAAAAAACTTAGCAACTTAAGAATTGATCCAATCTTTGAAGTTGTCGGCCTCTTTGAAACATAAAAATTCTTCACTTTTCCCAATCAATCTTTAATTCAACTATTAGTCCAAGGGAAAGAGATGAAAGATGAGGAATGTTTGCACTTGAATCGCCAAAGATCTCCAAGAGATTTGTTTTAGCTACAATCAGCTAAGGTGGAGAAGGTGAGCAAGAGACGATATTAGCTTTTTAGAACCTTTCTAAAGTTGAAACAAGCTTCTTAACTAGAAGAGAGAAGAGTCTAGGATCTGCCAAGGCATGAGACATGAGACAATGAGAGGGAAATAGAATAAGCAACTATTTGAATTTCAAATCCATAGAATATTGGATCAACCAAGGAGTTATGCAAGAGGATCCTTTGCAAATTTGAAACATGACAATTTGAAATAATTTCAATGTGATTCATGGCTGTAATGAAAGGAAAAATCATATGAAAAATTCAGCCAAGGAGGGTCCATGAATATGATATGAATGATGGAGTTTTGAATAAAATAAATCCAAGGAAAAATAATTTAAGAATTTTGGTCGAGGGAGTTTCCTAAAATAACAAATCCTCAAATTATCACAATGAATCAAATTGAATATAATTTGATTATATTATGTAATATTTAAATATTAAATTAATGAAAATTAATTTAGTTTTTAATATAAGTGGTAGCTCTAAAGACAATTTTCTAAAATGGATTTTAATTAAAAAAGAAATTGTTTTAAATAAGGGCTGATTTGAATTTAAATTTAAAATAAATTATAATAAATTAATTAAGCTCTAAATTATTAGAATAAATCATGCTTGGGACGTTCAAAATGTTCCATAAAAGATTTGATTTAATTTGGGAAGAATATGTCATGAATGAAGAAATTTGAATTCAAAAATAATTTAAAATAATTCAAATTACAAATTTTAATTTAATGAATTTTTAAAATATGAAAATTGATAGAATATTATATGGAAATGTTTTAAATGAAATTCACATATTTTATTTAATAAAATGGATTAAAACATTTGGCCAAAATAATGAGAAGATGAATATGATAATAGGAGAAAGAAGAAAGAATAAAAGGAGAGAGAATAAGAATAAAAGGATAATTTTAGGATAATTCAATTTTCATGCAATAAAAATATGAATATTAACTATGATTAGCATTGAAATGATTTAATGAAGTTTAAACATAATTTATCTTGCTTGAACACATATTTAATGGAACTTATCTCATATTATCCATAATAGATAATTATAATTTTAAGACATAGAAAATATAAATGATTTTAGAATGATGAACTTAAAAGTAAATGAATCATTTATTTTATCTTAGTGACCTTTTAATTTACCTTAATATAGTAATTCCTAGAAAAATTTTCAACTAGTTCAAGTCAAATAGCTTTAGCATTCTAAATTGACTAAAGTAAACATCAACTAAAGAATTTTTTTGCACACTTGAATTTAAAGTAATTAATAGCATTTAAACATATGTTTGTTATCATAAAAATCAATCTCATATGAGATGAGGCTCATGAAGTCAACTTCAAATGGTTGAATCACAACAAAACCTTAAAAGAGATTTTAGCTATTGGTTTTAAAATCAGTTCCCTAGTTCAACTAAAGTGGGTTTTACCACTTCAAATTGGTCAAATTGAACCATTGGGCTAAGATATGTCATATGGTCTAAATAGGTTAAACTAAGACCATACCATGGAATTAGTTATAATTTTTCAAATTTGGATTTTTGGATGGTTATCCACAATGAGAAAAATTCTCTTCCCTTAATTGCCAAAGTTTCTAGCTAGCCATGCATGAATTTATTTCCATTAATTAGAAAGTTATGGAGGTTATGTTTGCACAAATGAGGTTTAACCATTACTCATAGCTCTATGGTTAACCTAAGAGTTAGACATGGTTTAGCCATGGATAAGCTCGATCAAGTTGCGATTAAATAGCATAGTTCTCCTTATGGAAGGCAATGGATAAATCCACCTTTGTTGAGCATAGAAAAAACATTTATGCCATTTTCTAGTCACCTAAGTCCCTTAGGCTAGCTCATCCACACTACTAGCTGAAGGGATGCCAAACACTGATTAACCTAACTATCCAGTCCACCTCTAGTCAATTTCAAAAAGGTTTCTCCCATATTTCAACCGTTGAAGCTTCCCAAATAAAATAAAAAAAATCTAAGCTTCATCCATTAACAAGGTATGGCTCAAACTCTTTCCTCCCACCTGTTAACATTATTCTTTTTGGCAATCTAAATCATGCCATGGCTCATTGAGCTATGCGTTCAATTATCTTAAGCTCAATCAAGTTTTTTTAGTGAGATTTTCCTAAAATAGGTTAAAATAGGAGAAGTTTCAATGAGTTACACTCGGCTTGCACTAACTTAAATTCAACACATCTCCCCTGTGTAAGCCCAATGAAAGGTTGAAAATGATCTCATAGTTATTGGATCCATTTTAAATAAAATCCATTAGCTCTGATCGAACCAACCACGCCTATCCAAGCCATTTATAATTTAAATAAATTAATTTATGTTTTTATTTTGGATAAATTAAAAGACCAATTAAGCTAAATTGTTTTGAAAGATTATACTCCATATGGAGATTCCAGAAAAAATACTATCACCTAAATATTCATGTATTTTATTTTTAAAAAATTGTATTTAATAATTTAAACAACTAAATGAAGTGATCAAATTCCTATATTTTTAAGAAGTTTAAATTTGAACACAGAAGTTATGCTTTTTTCTAAGTTAAACATTTTTATTCAAAAGTCAAAAGATTTAAATAAATTCTAAGAATTTTAGGAATTTTGGACAATGCATCTGATAGGTTTTTGCACTATTATAAAACTTAGATATTTTGGACATAAATTATACTAATAAATAAATTCAAATAAAAAAATCTACGATTTTTTATTTTTAAAATACTTAATAATGCCCAAAATTTGTAAATAAATTATAATAAGTTCTTTATAATTCAAGAAATTATCTAGAATTACTATAAAATTATATGATTTTTAGTTCATATTATTTAATTTATTTTGAAAATATCCTATGTTAGCAAAATTACCACAAGGGACCCACACCTCTATGGTAAAAATAGGTTGTGCAATATGCTGTTATGGGAATTAGTTATTTTTTATATTATTTTCAAAAAAATAAGAATAGATTTTATCCCAAAATTTTTAATTAATAAATTTTTTTAAATATCAAAATTTCACTTCTTCAAGTAAAGATATGTTGATTAATTAATGAACCTAATAAAGAACAATTATAGTAATACTAATAATAATGACATTATTTGAATAATTATTATAATAATATATTCATTTTTAAATTATATATATATATATATATATATATATATATATATATATATATATATATATATATATATATATATATATAGTAATTTAATTTTTTTACTATAATGAATTTTATTCAGAGCAATAATTTTATTAGAATACTATATTGCACCTGTATGCTTATGACTCTTGGTTGTATTCATGCATTAGAATATAAACATACAATTCACTTATCAAGAGTTTCTCTCAAAGGTTTCATCAATTAATTAAAGAGAGATCTCTCTAGGAGATTGGGTAACTCACATTCTTTTAATTATTTTTTTTGAACTCAATGATATATCTTTAAATATATATTTACCATTAGTTCATATGAAAGATAAAAATCTTACTTATATCCTCTTCTCATCTCCTCTTTTGAATTATTTTATATGAAGATTGTGTCATCATATTAATACACTTTCTCCCACACTACTAAGTTCTAAGGAACCTATGATAGATAATATTTTCTAGAGCATGGTTATCAACATGAAGCTTAGTTCTATTTGCTAAGTGATGCTGGAGTTTTAAGCATAAGATCCCGTACATCTAGAAACCCATGTAAAGAATGGTTTAAGATCTCAATGATTTAGTATTAACTAGTTGTCATGAAAAGTATTAGCAAAAAAATTGGAAACATTTCAAATGCTACTTAATGCTTGTGTCAATTTAGTTAAGGTTCCAATTAATGTTATACTGATTTAGGCATGCCTAATTTTAGTCACTTGCACTTTACTAAGATTAGTTTCTTCTTTGAACTTCTAACTAATTTTAGAGATTACCAAGCACATCTCTTCACCTAAATGTAATTTTAGTTTTAATTCTTAGGTTAAATCCCAATTAAGCGTAATTAGATACCCTACTTTTAAGCTAGTTAAGACCAAAACCTAAATTGATTTTAAGTCTTAGATTTAACATAACCCGTAGGATGACATCCAAAAACTTTTAAATTTGGATCTAAAATTATCATTTTAATGATGATTTATCAATGTTAGCCCTATATTATCCCTAACACTAACTTAACCCTAATTGGGCATAAGGGCTCAATTGGTGGTCCATAAGTTATATTATTTTTTATTGGTTTATTTATTTTTACATTGATTATGATTGATCATTAGATCCTTAGATTTCACTATGGACCTAGGTTTAACTCATTGGTAACTTATGTTATAAAATTGGTTGAACCTAGGACTATTTTTTGACCTTAAAATAATTAATTTAACTAATTAGTCAAATTTATTTTCTAAATTTTTATCATCAAATCATAGATTTATTGACCTTAATTAGCCACTAGACCATGGTAGGATCCAATAGAATACTAATTTAGCATAATTGAACCTAACTATATTAATATGAGTCAAACCTTATGATTGGAGTAATTGGTCTTGCCTAACCATTCTAGAAGATACTAGTAGATTGAATCCAATAAAACTTTAGTATAGCCTATTCAAATCTATTATTTCAATTACATCCAAATAGGCCTATTTAAAACATTCACCTAGTTAACAAATTAAACACAATAGGCTATATAGATAATTTTGACACAATAAAGCAAAGAGAACCCACGAAATCCATCCAAAATATTTATCCATAACTGACTTGACTCCATTCTATGAATTTAGCTAATTGATCTAATTCAACCTTTTGAAAAATTGGATAAATTGAATTTTAACAAACCTTTCACTTGACTCAAGTGAACTCACCATATATAAAAGTAGTCTACTTATGCTTTCGTTAAGCTAATTGATCTCACTTGACCCAACTCAATTGAATTGGACACTTAAGGACCTGCTTAACTTATTTGAGCCCATGGTCTTAAGTTAACCAAATTGATGATTCAAAACTCTTAGATTAAAATCAACCCTTTAATTGACCTAATTGACTCAATTAACCTAATTGAACTAAGGTGAGCACATACTTGACCTAATTTATTTGTTAAGATAAATAAACCAAATTGGCAAAATTTACCAAACCAATTGATCCATTCAATTTATCTAATTAGATCAATTGATCCACATAAGCCCAATTAAGTCTACATGTGCCCCCAAGCTTAATTTATCCATGCCTTATTTTAAATGCTTGCATTAAGCTTAGAACTAATCAAAACTAATGTTTAAAGGCCTAATCATGGAAATCAACTTAGAATTAATGGTGTTTTATGTGTGATTAACTCATTTTAAGTGATTGAGCTAAGTTCAACCAATGTTCTATCTTAACTTATTATGTTTGTCTCCAAAACATTCTTAACCATCCACTTAATAAAACCTAAGCTAATTAGATGCTAATTGTGCTAATAAATTAAGGTTTAGTGCTTGATTAATGGTGGTTAAAGCCTAAGATTGAAGATAAAATCATTATTCCTTCCTAACTCCTTTTAGCTTAAGGAAGCCTTCCAAATCCCTTAGTAGCAAATAAAGCATCCTAGTTACCTCTAGTCATTGGAAAACTCAAATTTAATTATAATCTATGGACTTACCATAAATTTAGAAGACACCATACTAAACTAAGAGATAATTTTACTCTAATTGGTCTTTTGAATATATGGAATCAAATTTAGATCATTCTAGCCAGTGTAGAGGTATATAGGTAAACATTAGTATTTCTTTATGTATAGTGATTGAGGTTAGGATTGCTGGTAATGCCTATGATAATTTTGTTCTCCTAGAGGTATAAAGAAATCTTTTGGATGTGTTAAAATTGATATCTTTTGATTTCATGTATTGTTGAGAGAAATAGAGGATGCTAATCTAAGAATTGGAAAAATAAAATATGACTTTCCACTTGATTTCGAAGAGGATCTAATAATTGTTAACAAACATAGCAAATGTTTTTATATTTCTTTAAGACTTTTTTGTGCAAAACAAACTACTAGATTCAATTTGATGCAATTTCAACCCTTTGTACATGAAAGCATGTCTAATCTAAGAAGATAAGTTTCATGTATTTTTTCACATATTCTAAATTTTAAAATTATATAATTAATATTTTATTTTAAATAAATGTTTTAATTACTATAATAATAATAATTGCTATGCTAATTTATTAATTTTTGGGAACAAAATGATTGTTTTAATTATTTTAAATATTATAAAATTTTATAGGCGTTTTCTTAAGTTTAATTCAAAACTAATTATGCCTATGATTGGATTGGATCATCATTGCTATGCTGATTTATAGATTTTCATTAACAAATTTTTTAAATTGATTTCACAAATGACATATGTTTGCTCCTTTGACCTTGCATTTGAGTTCATAAATACGATGATGTTTCA